>JAQMYK010000023.1:19810664-19828669 GCA_030014345.1 Clarias buthupogon | reverse complement strand
CGTCAAAACAAGAAGCGCATGCGTGATACATGATACTCGGTACTCGTAAACCAAGACTTGTTCGTTTTCCAAGTCAAGATTTATTAAAAATCTTTGCTCATCTCACGGAACACTCGTAAACCATGTTACTCGCGATCCGTGGTTACACTGTACTGTAAATTCCTTTTTTTTTTTTATAGTTTTTTATTTGCTTGAAATGCTCGCTTTGCATAATTCATCCAGATAAAGGGAAACTTCAGTGTAAAATTTCATTTCTCTCTTTATAGGGGACATACGGTAATTTCCCGCTGAAAGAGAAAGTTTCTTGGTTGATTGAGTGATTAAATTGGTTATCACGTAGAAAACAATCAAAACGTGTTAAGTACGGTTTTTCCACAAGTTATTGTTTGGAGGTTTCATATATTGTATACTGTTATGATATTTTATATAACATTGGATACATTTGTTTTGGACAGTTAATACTGTATGTTGTACTGTATGTTAATACTGTATCTAATATTATGTGTTGTATTCGTACTGTATGTCCTATATTCTGTATACTGTATATTCCTTTTTTTTTTTTTTGTATCTTAATAGTTGCTGTTTATTTGCTCGAAGAAGAAAAAACATAAAAATGTAAAAACTGCCAAAATTCCAACAGGAATGCTGGCTTTGCATAATTGCTCCAAATGAAGGAGAACTACAGTGTGAAATTTCCCTCTGCTCTGTTTAGGAGACATACGGTTATTTTTCTGCAGAAAGAAACAGTTTCTCGGCTGATTGAGTGACTAAATTGGTTAAACATACAGAACACAATCAGGTCATCATAAGCTTACTTTTGCTCAAGTTATTGCTTGGAAAGCAATATATACTGTATGTATAGACACTATTATATTTTATATAACATTGGATACCTTTTTTTTTTTAGTTAATATGTTGCATATCCAATATTATGCTTTGCATTGGTACATTCTAGATTCTGTGTACTGAATATTCCGGTTAAATTATCATTTTTTATCTTCATAGTTGTTGTATATTTGCTTGAAATCAATTCAAACAGTAAAAAGAATTATTATGTTTCGATCCTGAGAACTGGTGCTCTAATAAATTGTTACAAGCTTCATGAAACATTTATATGCTGCAAATATGCTGTGGTTGTAGGTTCCCATCGGACTCACCCACCACCATGTGTTTGCAGTGTGCTGGAGTGTGCTGGAAAAGCTATTATGATTTACAACTTCATTAAAGCTACAACATAATGACGTGAATTCTTCACATTTCTTATCATTCATCATTCTACAGAATTTTCAGCCCCATGTGACATGGTTGATACGCACCCAAAGCCCCTGACGCTACCACCACCATGATTCACAAAATCCTGGAGATAAGCATCTTTGCCCTCCTTTTTAAAACACAATGCTTTATAGTTTCTAGTCCACTAAAATCTCTACTGCTTGGGCTTTCTTAAGAATTTAAAGCATTGAGGTTCATGTGAAACAACATTGATTTTTTTTTCTCTTCCTAAAGAAAATAAGATTTAATCTGCAGCCCCCTCGTGAACACTGATCAAACATTAACATATTGTATTTTATGCTGCCAAACTGTGGCTGTTCTGACCTGACCTGTACTCCACAAGACCTCTGAATGTGTGCTGTAGTGAGTATCTGGCAATGAGACATTATTATCAGATCCTCTACGTCGTGAGGAGTGACATCCATGGATCAGCCCCTTGTTTGTCCAGCACATTCCACAGAATCTCAATCAGATTGGAAACCACCTTGAACTCGTTATGATGGTCCTCAAACTATTAATGAATTATTCATCATCATAAAGGACAATAGTTGTCCATAAAATTCTCCAGGCTAGCCTACCGTATTCCACTGCTCCATGGTCCAGTTCTGATGCTCAATGTTGGTGCTTTCATCAGTCTACAACGAATCAACATGGCCACATGAGTGACTGGTCAGCGCCTAGGCAGCTCTATACACAGCAAGCTTTGTATGTTTAATCATCATCCAATTCACCCTGGTATTTGCTAAATCCTTTCATAAAAATACTGTCAAATATAATTGTAACCTTCTCTGCATTTATGTCAAGTAGCAATTTAGCAGTTACAATGCTACAGTATAATGTTTTGCATTTAAACACATACATATAGTTATCACCTTAATACAAATGGTTCATCCCCCCCCCCCCATTTTTGCTTAACAATTAGCTCAACAAAGGTTTTTTTTTTTTTTATAATTTAATTTATAATTATCTTCATTCATTCATCTTCTATACCGCTTTATCCTGTGATCAGGGTCGCGGGGGGCCTGGAGCCTATCCCAGAAGGCTTTCGGGCACAAGGGAGGGTACACCCTGGATAGGGTGCCAATCCATCGCAGGGCACACACACACACACACACACCCATTCACACACTACGGGAAATTTGGGAACGCCAATTAGCCTAACCTGCATATCTTTGGAAACCGGAGTACCCGGAGGAAACCCACCAAGCACAGGGAGAACATGCAAACTCCACACACAGAGATGGGAATCGAGCCTGGCCGGGAATCGAACCCGGACCCTGGAGGTGCAAGGTTACAGTGCTAACCACTACACCACCGTGCCGCCTTTATAATTATCTTTTCTTTCCAAAGTTATAGTAGTAGCAGTAGTAGAAGTTGTTGTAATCATTTTCATCATCATCATCATCATCATGAATTAAGTAAATAAGTGAGGTTGTTTGGACTATTTTGCAAGATACACTTTTTCCCCAAAAAAATTCTTAAACAAGTTTAAGAAAAAAAAATCCTACCATTTTCATTCCCTTGCACTTAATCATCACATACTGTATGTTAAAAATGAAATAGCACTGTTGCACAGCACTCCTTAACAGACTATGCAGTTTTATGTAAGAGTTTTTCAGACACTGAATCACATTCAATGCAAAAGCAATAAGCAACTGTTTTTGACACCGCTTGAGTCCAGCCAGAGCATTACTTTAAATACTTCACTATAACAGAATGCCATCCATCCATCTAGGAACCTCTGTAGTCCAACTAAGAACCATTGAGGCCAATGGTGACCATTATATTTATTCCCATTTTGACGACCGCACATTCACACACTACAGGGAATTAGGGAAAGCCACTTAGCCTAAACTGCATGTCTTTGGACTGGAGGAGGAAACCCACCAAACATGGAGAGAACATCCAAACCCTATGCACACAGACCCAGAGGCGGGAATCGAACCCGGATCCATGGAGGTGCGAAGCAACAGCAGAATATCAGTGTAACTGAAGGGTCCTTTTTTTTTTTTTTTTTTTTACTATTCTACCTTCTCCTTTCATTTTCCATCATCCTGTGATCTGTCAGTGAATCTTGACTGGAAAAAGCGGCAGAAGTAATAGTATTAAACATTTAGGTAACTCTATATGAAATAAAGTTGCATTCTTCATTCAGTGCATTGGATTCCAAAAGCACTGCATAAATCTTTTATTTAATAAAAGTTATGGGTTTATGTCTGACTTGTAGGGAGCCGTTAAACGTTTTACATTTGTCTTCACAAATAACGGAGAAATAATGGAGGAAAATAAATATATAAATATATATATTTAATAAATAATATATATATATATATAATATAATAATATATAATAATATATAATAAATATATATATATTTTATTAGTTTAATAATTGAGACAGCATATTCATGAAGCTTTAAAGACATTTTAAACAAAGTATCCGGCCTATAAACCAACTGTATCAACTTCATATAAGAGCGTGAAATTGGATGTACATTGAATGTAATTAAATAGGCCCGTTTGCATTCTGGACTATTATGAAGCACTGTTCCAGTATAACTTCACTTATTTAAGATGGCCATGATGAATCGTTCTCATGTCCTCAGTCTAACGTAGTGATCCATTTCACATTTAAAACACTCGAGAGAACTATGTACTGTACAGCCTACCGCCTTCAACTGCACTTATTCAAGATGCCCATACTGTACTGTATATGAGCTACAAGGATGAATGCATACACCGAACACACGCTAACATCTTTCAAGATAATGATCAGATAACAGTCGGAGTTCTTTACTCTTGTTCTCTCTCTCTCTGTGTGTCTCATGTAAAGACAAAGGCATTACTACCTAACACCTCTAATCTCTTCTCACAAGTTTTGACATAAGCCTTTCATAAATCAACCCACACTGCTAAATATTAATGCAGTGCTTATGAAAATGCTGTGAAATCCTTGTAGGTGCTCATGAAATCAAATATTTTTGTTGTTTTTAGTATTCTGGAAAGCACCACTGCATACTTAGACAGTACTGTGCAAAAGTCTTAGGCACCATATTATATGCTGTACCAATTTTGTTATATATGTTTATCATGTCTGCATAATTATGTACAAATTCAATCAGTATTTCCATATATAACTTAGAAATTAATAAATAAATACCATTACAGGAGAATATATGCATGGCTGTAAAGAAAAAAATATATATAGTACAAGACAGACCGGTTTTCAGATGGAAACAAAAAACCTAATGTACTGTACGCTCCTGGGATTTGCATAAAAATAGAAAGTGTGACAAAGTTACCAGAAGGACTCATATTCGCCAGCATGCTCAGTAAAACCTAACAGCTGTTTTACTTATAGTACTGTGTAAAAGTCTTGAGCACATACAAAAATACAGTATGGAATAAGCAAAAGATGTTTTTGAAAACATTTCGACATACAGAAGAAACTTCTATAAAGAGCAATAAAGAGTAATAAAATAAACAGTCGATATTTTCATTGCTTAAAATCAGGAGTTTTAGACACAGATTTGAGCAGTTTTATAATAAATTTTTATACTTTTTATACAATATTTATACAATTATTCCTGATACCACGTGTGAATCCTCTCTTTACGTTTGCTGGTTATATACTGTACATGAAAAACGCTACACAGTGTGATAATTAATCAAAAGTTAAATATCATGTATATAAACAATGTTTATCATTTACTTTT
The DNA here is from genome assembly GCA_030014345.1 of Clarias buthupogon. Lineage (NCBI taxonomy): Eukaryota > Metazoa > Chordata > Actinopteri > Siluriformes > Clariidae > Clarias > Clarias buthupogon. Next base: position 19,823,682 of record JAQMYK010000023.1, on the reverse strand, counting down.
GACTTAAATTGACTTGCTGCCTAGCACTCACGCATCGTCTATACCGCTTTATCCTGTGTACAGGGTCACAGGGGGCCTGGAGCCTATCACAGGAGACCTAGGACACGAGGCGGGGTACACCTTGGACGGGGTGCCAATTCATCACAGGGCGCGCATACACATACACACACTCACTCTCTTATTCACACACTACGGGCAATTTGGGAACGGCAATAAACCTAATTTGCGTGTCTTTGGACTGTTGGAGGAAACCGGAGTACCCCGGGGGAAACCCACCAATCAAACGTGGGGAGAACATGTAAACTCCATGCGCACAGAACTCGTGGTGGGAATCAAACCCCGGACCCTGGCGGTGCGAGGCGACAGTGCTAACCACATTACGCCACCTGATGCTTAGCATTGTAGCAAAATTATCCAGTTAACTTTTTTATTTATTTTTTATATTAGTAAAATTAATGTCAAGTTGTTAGCTTCTTGTTAGATTTGCTGAGATACATTAAGGCTAAGGACTCTTATTTTCAGGTGTAGCATTTCCATAAAACACACATGAACAGCGACAACGTAACCTACATTTTGAATGTCAAGGTCATATCGGATGACAAATTAGCATTATTCCTGATTTATTTATTTATTTATTTATTTATTCAATGTCTGGTTGAATGTTAAACTGTTATAATATTTCAATTCTACTCAAGTATACAGCTAACTACAGTATGTGTGTGTATTCGCTCCTCGACACAACCCGTGCAGGTTGAAGGTCTATGGCTCTGTTTCGCTCAGCAGAAAAATCTAATATATTCATCTGACAGCGACGAAAAGAAGTATGTTATGTTGTACTGTCCTTGGTTTCAGCATGTCACTGCTTTATAAGGTGTCCATCCAGCGTTCAATAAAACAAGAGAACCACTAGAGATTACAGACACATTTTTCAAGGTCTGAAAAAGAGAGACCAGATGCCAAAAGTGCATGTGTGTGCAGTTTATGACACCAGTGCCATTGACGAATTGCTGTCTTAGGCAGGTGGCTGGTAAATCATCTCTCAATGCTCAGGGACTCGATCCTGCACGAGTCAAAAACGGGCTTCACAAAACCTGCAGCATCAAACCACAGGAATTATTATTATTATTATTATTATTATTATTTTTAATGCTTGAGATTGAGCCGATTCCTGTCTTTTAGGATGTCATGTTTTAATGCATCATCATTAAAGTGCGGTTTGGGTGTTACACAAATTTTCTGTCCAAACAAAAATAGCACATAAAATGCTTTTGCTCCTGATGTGAGATCAGTGGTCTTCCCAGCAGACAACAAAGTTCTGGTGCAACGTGCAACCTCTGGTTCTGAAAAGTGGAGCCAACATGGAAGTGCCAAAACATGCAGTTCCTCCAATGTCCACTGGGGGATGGGTCCAAAAGCGAGTCAATCCCAGTTGACCCCATGTTATAATCTTGACAACAGAAATAAACATGTTTACAGCCTGGTACAAAAACTTTAGCTTTAGTCTCCATAAGTAGATTTTTCAATCATGATAACAGTAGAGGAGTGAATTTTTATGTAACCCAACCACCCACCGCTATACCGCTGCATACTGAGTCACGGTGGCCTGGAGAATTAGGGTGTGAGACATGGGCTACACCCTGGCTATGAGTGCCAATCCATCGCAGGACACACACATGCTCATTCACATGCTGGGAAGGCCAATTAGCATAATCTGCAAGTCTTTGGACCGTGGGAGGAAAGCAGAGTACCCTGAGGAAACCCACCAAGCACGGGGAGAACATGGAGCAAACTCGAGACTCGAGATGGGAAGGTGGGAATCAAACCCCGATCCTGGAGGTGCAAGGTGACAGTGCTACCCACTGAGCCACAGTTCCTTTATGGAACTCATTATATTATATTAAGTTATGCATAATCAGTTATGCATAATCAGGGGCGTGGCCGAATTGAGTGACAGACTATGCATCAGCTAATTGAAATGGTTGTTATTTATTTTATCACAAGAAATGTAGGAGTTGACACGGGACGACGTGTTGTGGTTAATGTCTGCCACCATAGCATTTTAGCTAAGCTAAAGCTAGATAGGCAAGTTCCAAACAACAGCCAGGTGCTGTTGGCTCTGCCCATTTGCCTATTTAGGGATTTACTGGTGTTCAGGCAGAGTCAGCTCCTGGAAAGTGATGTCACGGAGGGATTGTCCAGTTTTTATACAGTCTAGGTTCTGGTAAAGTCAGACACTTTTTATTAAACCGTGTTTCTCTAGTAGGATGCAATGAGATTGCATAAAATTTACAGGTTAACTATAAATACAGAGAGAGCAATGGCAAAAGATCTAATTCACTATTATAATATGATCATTAATTAATATAATGATACCAGCTTACATTCCTGTTGCTAGCATGCATGATCCACATTGTCCATTTCTTACAGAGACATGACCCGCTCCAAAACTCTATTCTCCGACTTTAATACATGGCTCGACATTGGCTCTACAAGACCGCAGGCTTGATTCTGTTTACGCAAGTCCATTTTCTGCTCGAGCCCAGATCGTGCTGATTGATCCCCTGAACTGAACACAGTAATTTTCTTTAATCAGATATAGGCTTGTGAGATCCTGTGCAATACGCCAATATTCTGTCATGCCCCGTAACCATCCCGAGCCGATCAGACGAGCACCACTGCGGCTTGGACAGCATATTATCTCTGAGTCTGTGAAAGTATTTTCTGCCAGGAGGAAAATATTGGGATCATCTCATACAACGTGACAAGTTAAGTCCTCAGGTACGGCAGAGTCTGAAAGCAGATTAACCTAATCCACTTTTTAACTTCGCACTCAGACAGCTCACAAATTATAAATCAAACATGCTGACATTATTTACTGTAGTCAGTGTTCCGAGCCGTACTATGCGTGAACTTGAATAACTAACAGCGTGCGTAGTCTTGCGTTAAGTCTTACGTTATTTGCACGTCACATTCACAACGAAGGTGCATACGGTGCATTGACAGCATGCATTAGGAAAAAAGCTCATTATATTTAAGAAGTGATGCGGAGAAATGGAGCACGTTCCCGCTTTCAGAACGACTTTCTTGCATTAAATCCCGCTTTGCAAAACGTAATCAGAAATGCATTAAAATGTAGTAGTTAAAATGTATGAATTACACTGTACTGATGGTGGTCAAAGCATTCTTTATAGGAACAGTTGTGTTTATTTAAATGGACGGCTCTGGTTTGATTCCCTTGCCTTTTTTGAAGTGTTCAAACATCGATATCGCCTATCCCAAGAGATGGGGTACACCCAGGATCATTCACACACTACGGGCAATCTGGGAACACCAGTTAGTCTCTAGATGTCTTTAGACTGTGGGAGGAAACTGGAGTACCCGGAGGAAACCCACCAAGCACTGGGAGAACATGGAGCAAACTCCATGCAGACAGACCCCAAGGTGGGAATCGAACCCGGAACCTGGAGGTGCGAGGCGACAGTGCTAACCATCAAACCATCGTGCCATCAATGCATGAATCTGTGTTATTGTTTCATGCAGTTATCTAATCTTACTAAGTTATATTCTGTAGCTCTGATCAGTACGAATCTCCACTGCAGGTTGAAGAGTTAAATGTGTAAATGCAGAAATGGAATATGTTAGACAGAATTACAGAGGAAAGAGTAAGGAAGTCATAATAAAACATTATTTTAGCAGAATTCAGCGTTTCACCAACCACAGACTAATCTTGAAATATATATACATACAGTATATTTCTTTTTAAAATGAAGCAGGATTAGTGTTGGCCGGAGATGACTTACATGATATCTTGCCAGTATTTTGACATTTTATTAAACTGCCCATATTCTAAAACAGAAAGAATTTAGGGCAGACAAAAAGAGAAAATCAAACCACAACAGGAATTGGACCTTTTCCTTTTTTTCTTTTACAAGCTGCTTTCCCCTGCCAAAAGCTCTGAACCGAACGCACTGAGCTGAGCAGGAAAGCAAATGTAACTAGCGCTAAGTATGGAAACAATCATCAGAAGCGATTGTTTGTTTGCTGGATGTGTGTGCAGGATGTGGTGGTAGAGCGGTTATAGCACCCAGGCCATTCTCCAGGATGATGGAGATGGGGAGAGATTAGAAGATTGGCTTTGATTACCTGTGTGGAGAGGTAATGGAATAAGATGCCGTGGCCTAGTGGACCCATCACTGGAACGCCTCATAATGCCTTAATGAAATGTGGCAGGGACAAGGTGTGTGGGGTGGGAAGTATTATCACAGCACAAAGGGAAATGAAAGTCCCCTGAAAGCCCTCTAATCTCAGAATAGTGGGAGGAAAAGCCGATGAGAATTCGGTAATAATGTTCGAGGTGAGGATGAATGGAATTGGAGAGCATGCTGCAATCACGCCTCTGGCCAGTTCGGAATGGGGGAAAAGGCAGGAACTAGCAACAAAAATGGCACACACACACACACACACATACAAACAATGACATAAAAACACACACATTGCCTGGGCGGAAGACAGGAAATCTGATGGAAGTTTAAAAATCTGATAAGACACATAAAAGCTGTAAACGACTTGATAATCCTGAGCATTTCAAATCCATTCAGCCTGAAAGCAACGCTTGAAAGGGACTAAGGAATGAAATACAACAATGATGTTATATAAAAACAAGAAAACACAGTTTTGTTGCAAAGCTGGTGGCGAAGCGGTCAGCGCACTCTGACCTCGCATCTCAAGGGCCAAGGGTTCGATTGGCACCACATCCAGGGTGTACCCCTGAGACCACCCTAGCCCTCCCGTGACCCTGTACAGGAGTCTGAGTGTTACAAAGATACTGCCAATGGAGACTCATAATTTATAAATAAAGGTTAAATATACATGACCATTTACTGTATGTGGGAAGTTCTGGTGTAATATAACCCTGAACTACAGTCAGCGAGATCACGTTATATAAAAATGAATGAACACTTTTCAAGCTATTCAGAATTCAACAGCTTTGTTGTAAATCCTAATCTTTTATAAATATTCTTTTCCTATGAATACAAGACACCCTGAAGAGACTCCACTCAAGCACCACATGAAATACATGATATATAAATATCCACTATATATAATCCAATTTGTTTTAAGGACCACAAAAGCCTGAAACGGCACCAAAAAAAATAAAAAATTAAAAAAAATAAAAAATAAAAAAATATATATGTATATATATATTTTTTTTTTTTGGTGCCGTTTCAGGCTTTTGTGGTCCTTAAAACAAATTCCAAAGAAAACGAACGAGGAAGTGACTAACATACACATTTAAGGACATAATGATGGATGAGTCTGTCTCCGAGACCCTGCTCAGTAATCTATGTTTAGAAGTTAAGTGAGGGTCACGTGGAGGTCATGCCCTCGGAGCAGCAGGAAGACGCCTGAGTGTGCCCATATGCTGATTATTAGGCTGGTATGCAGGGTCGTATCAGGTTACTGGCAAGACCTTCATTTATCACAGAGCCATGATAAACAGCACATCATGTCATATGGAAGGATAAAAGTTAGAGGATTCAAAACAAGCTTTTTTTTTTAAAACTTATTGTTGGTTTCTGTTTTTAAATATTTATAACATTATAAACTCAAGCTGAGTTAGCCTGTTTGAAGCAAAGTGTCCCTCTATTGCAGACTTCATAAACAGAAATAAATTACAAAGAGATGAAATATGGGTACCGTGTATATCTCGGAAGTGGACAACAATCCAAAATGTAAAGGAAAATCAATAGGAAAGTAGTTTAGATCAGATGTTCAGGGTAGGAATTTATAGACGGGATCCAGAGGGTGGATGAACAAGTCTGAACAGAATGTTTGTCACATTTAGAAAGTGAAGGGTGAATCATTTTGCGTTCTTTTCATCTTCTTATCTTAACACACATGCACACAATTAGACCATCGCCGATTCCAAGCCCGGATAAAACGGAAGGGGTGTGTCGGGAAGGGCATCAGGCGTAAAACCTGTGCCAAGTCGTATGTCCGGACCGGATGGTCCACTGTGGCGACCCCTCGACGGGAGCAGCCGAAAGACCGACAACAACATTATAAACTCTGTTTGGCTTTTTTTTTTGTTACTTCCAATGAAGGAACATCTACTGTAGGAAACTAAATCCTTTTGCTATCAATTTACCTTTCTTCATCTTCGTTATTTATTTAGTTTTTATCCCATCCAGCCATCTAGGAACCTCTCTAGTCCAACAAGGGACCGTGGTGACCATCACATTTATTATTTTGGTCTTTATGGAAAGTGAAAGCTATTTTATAAAAACAGCATTGTATGTAATAAGGTAAACTTAACAATACCTACACTGCCTGGCCAAAAAAATAAATAAAAGTCTCCGTCTCAGAAAGGTTAAAATATTGGCCTGTGTCAAGCAAACTAGAAGTTTAAAGTACTGTGATTAAGTTAAGAAATGTCCAATGCATCACTAAAACCTGGAGGGAAAGAACCTGAACCGTCAACGTCACAGAAGAAATGTGATCGGGAAAAAAAATCATAAATGACCATCACCTGAGATCACTTAAACACTTGCACCATAAAAAGTTGCATCATAATATAGTAGAAATCACATCTACGAATATTAGTGAAACTAAGATCATTTACAAACACATCGTTTCATTTCATTTTTGTCTCCATCGTTATTACTTGGCGCTTCATTTCAGTACCAGATTCTTTACTGCTGCTTTTTACGCTTGCTTCGCATGTGATCTAACGCATGTTCGCATCTTTGAAAGTTTGTAACTCGAATGTTTGTATGTAGGGGACTGACTGTAAAGTATTAATAGCTAAACCTTACTTGTAAAAATGCAACAAAATTTGTTATGTACTTTTTTTTTTATTGTAAAACTATGCGTCTTTATATTTCGTCTTGAATACACTTGTGTGCATGGTTTCTGAAAATTGTAAAGTCAGAGTAAATTCCCCCAGACTGTCACACAATTACCATTTGTTAAGATACTGCTGGAAAAGTTTTGACCCCCCCAGAACCTGTTGGCACATCCAGAAACCCTTCAGTCATTTATTTTTACACCTCACTCGGAATTCTACATGTTCACATTCATAATTAATTAGATAAACTACAGGCGACTAACTGAATCTTAAGGTGAATCTTTTCACAGCCTAATTTGGTTTAGTTTTTCTAAACGTGGTTTGATTAGAATTCATGAAGGAGAAGTTGGGGATTTTGAGTGTTGAAACAGAAAACCTTTACCTTGACACATTGGACTACTGATCAGAAGGTCATAGGTTCAAACCCCAGAACCGCCAAGTTGACACTGTTGGTCGCTTGAACAAGACCCTTAACCCTCAACTGCTCAGACGTAAAATGAGATCAAATATAAGTTGCTTTGGATAAGGGTGTGTGCCAAATATATATAAAATAAGTATTGTTGTGAGTTCATATCCTGATTAACTAGCAAAATTATCACGCTACCAAATTAGCCAGAGCAACACGTATGATTAGCAGGTCAGGAAGCTCGTTCCTGTGATTCTGGAGCTGCGATATAACAGCGGTTTGAAAGGATGCGTCATGCGTCTTATCACAAAATTGGTAGTGATTTGCACTTTTGGTTCAAAAACATGTCAATTTGGTATTCTGGTATTCCACATCCTCCCTGACAAAGGTTTTTTTTTTTTTTAAAACACTTTTATCAGTCCGCCGCTGTTTTGAAGACCTGACTCACGATGATGTCACAGCGTCACTGATAAAAGTATCAACTAAAAATCCTTTTCCTGTTTCCTCCCTCAGGCTCGAGGTGCACGCAGGTGCTTCTTTTGTCTAGTTGTCTTCTCTTTCTCTTTGTGTTAACGCCATGCTGGCAGACTTGGCTTTTACCTCCGCATGATTTGTGCATCTGGACGACTTGCAGATGTGTAACACACAGAGCTGATTCAGGCAGCGAGGTGTTAACAGCTGGTGGTAGCAGCTGCACGGTAAACATTTCTGAATGTCAGAATTCGGTTAACACCTGATTTACTCACCTGATTTAATACTCACGATTTCTTCCCTCCGAATCTGCTTCAATTATCGTACTCTGTACTTCTGTTTGCCCGGGTGTGAAAGTGTAGCCATGGCAACAGTTTGTAGCGTGGTAAAAAGCTGTGGTGCATGTGCTTTCCTCGAAAAGGCATTGTTATAAACCTAGACATGTGGCTTTCCAAATAGTGCTTATCCCTTACCATCTGCTGGGTCTGCTGGTTTAATTCTATATACATAATACATTCGATTATTTGATCTGCTTCTTCCCTGCAGTTGAAATACTATTTTTAATATTAGTTAAAGTCATGCTGTACTGGATCTTGGCTTCTGTACTGTTTAAACAGCACTCGACCAAAGCCAGACTTTAATAAGGATGGATGGTTTGAGATTTTGAGCCTTTACAGGGAACCTCCCAAAGAGCCCGGTGAGCTGTAATGTTTACCTCTGATAATTAGGTCTACATGAGGTCAAATAAATCCATCCACATCACATGCATCATTTACATATTAAATATTTGTGGGGCGTTTGAAAATGCACAGAATAAATACAAGAAATAATGAATAAATTAAAAGACATAGGGTTATCACACACAATTATGTAGACCAGAGGGAATCTAAAGAATCAAAACTAAAGACTTGTGAGGAAAAAGCTGAAAGGATACTGTTATAAAACTCTTATGGATAAGTGATTTGTCAAGCACTAAAAAGAAATACATCCAGAATGACTTGTTTATGTTTTACTGGTGGCGTAGTGGTTAGCATTGTCACTTTGCACCTCCAGGGTCCAGGTTCGATTCCCACCTCGGGGTCTGTGTGCATGGAGTTTGCATGTTCTCCCCGTGCTTGGTGGGTTTCCTCCCAAAGACATGCAGATTAAGCTAACTGGCGTTCCCAAATTGCCCGTAGTGTGTGAGTGTGTGCTGTGTGTGATGGATTGGCACGCTTTCCAGGGTGTACCCCGCATTGTGCCCATACAGGATGGGTGATATAGAAAAGGAATGAATGAATCTATTAATGGCTAGAGTTTTAAAATGTGCTTGCATTTTGAGAATTTGTACGTTTTGTTTTTATTCTTCTTCTTCTTTCCTGTTTATTTCACTAAGACACATGGCTATCCAACGACTTGAACAAAGTGTGCTAATGATTTTACTGGCTGATTATCCAACATGATATTTGCAAGATATAGGCAAAATAAAGACATAAACACACACATTTGGAAATGTTCATGTATTTTGTTTGAATTATGTGACTCTGTTCGTTAAATCCATTCACACATCTAGGAACCTCTGTAGTCCAACTAGGGACTGTTAAGGCCAATCATGACCTTTCGTATTTATTCCCATTTTTTACAACCTCTGTTCAACATCTGCACACTTATTCACACACTAAGGGCATTTTGGGAACTCAATTAACCAGCTAACCTAATCTGCATGTCTTTGGTATGTGGGAGGAAACCGGAGTACGTGGAGGAAACCCACCGAGCACAGACCCAAGACGGGTATCGAACCCAAACCCTGGAGATGCGCAGCGGCAGTGCTAACCACTGAGCCACTATTCCACCCCTGTGCATGAATAAAAGTCTGATTTTTTTTTTTTTATCTGTGATTCACTGCTTTATACATAAAATCATTCTATCTATGATTTTACTCAGAAAATGCTAAATCAAACATAAAATGTTTTTAGCTAGGTTTTCACAAAGAGGTTTTCACTTACAGTATAAGATATATAAAAAAACATGTATGTTTGTTTGTTTATGTTTTGTTTTTTTGCTAGTAAAAGCAGGGACGGGGAGCAAAATCAGTCTGTCCAAAAATCAGTCCAAATATCAGACACGGCACCGCCTGACTTCTTTTTACTAGGGATATTTAAGTAATATTGCCTGAATTTAGACAAATTGGTGGTTCAGCGTAGGCACAAAGCCACATGCTGAGTTCTGTATGTAATCATAGTCGTGCTGGTGTTCGGTACAGCTGCACAATTGAGAGTTTGATATTGCTTTTATACAACAAAAAGAGAAATTACTGTTAATTGCGTAACTGACATTTCGGACAGAATGTGACCAAATGTTTTAGATCCTGAACTATCCACACCCACGTCATAGCACATTACAGTAACTACCTGGATGACTTTGATTTAGATGGATGGATGGATTAAAACTACAATATATATATAAGAATCAGATAAATAAAGCATATAAATCACAAGTTTTAAAAAAGGGAACAAATTAAGGAAATGAAGTTAATTGCAGTGCGACCTTGATGTGAAATTTTAGATGTGACACCAGTATAAATAGTATTAATTGTGTAAATACCTTAGTATTATTGGACCAGCATGAAAGTGAGAATAAAAGTGAGTCTGTGTGTAACGGCAAAACATGCCATACCGAGAGAGTGACTGAGCAAGCCATGAAGCTAACAGATGAGAGAGTAACGCATGTGACACCATGATGTACGCAGCAGACGTTTTGTCGTCTAGTACAATATGGTTCCCTGTTTCTTTTCATCTTTCAAGTCAAACGTTACATTCATGAGAAATGTTACATTCACGATGATGTCAGCGGCGACAAGGAAATGGACTTTCATGTAGAGCGCCGGGTATACAACAGTGTACAAACACCTCTTTAAAGTGTAGCCTATAAAACTCTCAAAACAACACCCACACACACATACAGGGGGAAAAAACATACAGTCTGCACTTCCTCGTCACTTCAGCTCGTGCCAAGCTCCTTTCGTTGTTCGCGCCTGTGTGTTGAGTCTGCCACCGTCGTGCAATTTGTCGGGCACGCTTGGCAAACACCGCGCAGAGGGGCTCGAAATATGAGGTAACGCAGACGGGGACAGATGAGGCGAACTGTCAACAACGAACCAAGTGGATGCAAGTTGACAGCAGAGTCGACTTCAGCGCCATCAATATTTTATTGTTTTTAATTAAATATTAACTTTTCTTTTTATGGCCTGCTTTTTTTTCTGGCATGGTAACGTCTTTCAAATAAAATCCAGATGAATATACACATAACCCACCCACACATATACAGTATATATACAGTATAGAAATTCAGGATGTCAGTATTTTATATTAAAAATACAAAAAAGAAAAGAGAACATAGTCCTAGATTTTAGATTTTCTGCTTTCACTCACATACACACACACACTTATAAAAGATGGTTGTGTAAATATGGTAGCGGCAGAGCTTGTAGCTTCTTTTCAAAAAATTGCTCCTGTCAAAACAAGTTAGTGGTTTGTCGTTGGCCTGCACCACCTACAAACGGCATAACAACAGTGCGAGACAAGAAAAAAAAAAAGAGTGAGGACACGAAAAAATAAAGGCGGCACATTGATTGGCAGCGCTTGTTGTTCCAGTCCATCTTGTGAATTGAATCCGACAGAAGTCCCTTCAAGCCCAGAACAATACCAGAACAATTTATTTGAGGTGCTTTGATAGCATCACCACTCTCACAGAAGCTTTAAAATGTGTCTTCTTTTTTTTTTTAGCAGAAAAAAACACAGACTCTAATCAGTGGGGATGAGTTCTGGGTAGAAAAGGTGATTCATAGATTTAGGGCGTAAGCCGCTTGGATAGCTTCACCTTGGGAATAAGTGGAAACCTGTCAGGTATTTGTAATGCGCTACCTTCAGTGTTGCATGAATTAAACACACAGATACAGTATAGGAGAAAGATGGGGAAAACAAAAGGACTCCAGAAAGCAGGTTTGCATTATGACAGAATTTCACTCCTCTAATTATAAAATCCATTTGGGGAAAAACATTATTCAGCAACTTCAGTAGCAACTTCTTACGGTGAAAGTGACGAGGCTCAAATGAATCAAGCAGCTACTGTATGTAAAAATCAGTAGAGAAGGAAAAAATGATCAAATATAGAATAATATTAGAATTAAGAATAAATTAGAAAAATATCAGGTCTGTTTTAGGTTAAAAAGGTTAACAATATATACTCAGCAAAAAAAGAATTTATTAATTTATTATTAATTTATTATAAGAATAAAGTAATATTATCGTCTTGGCCTGGCGCATCTATCTATAAAAAAAAATCATTTTTGAAAATTGTTTTGTGCAGCCTGTACTTTTAGCATGCTAATTAGACCCAACCTCCCTTCCATGGCACTGAGATCACATGACCTGAGACCTTATTATAGATTTCTTCAAAACCACCATTTTCAATAAATAAAGAAATAAAGAAAGAAATAAAAAGCCAAAACTTTTTTTGGAATCTGCCAAAAAAAAAAATCTTTACTTGTTTGGGTTTCTGACATCTTGTTTGTTTTGATACCGTGCATCCTCATTAATATTCATTAGCATCTGCCAAAGCTGGGTGTGTACACATGATCACTTCAATTATTTCCATGTCTATACAACACACTGTATTTGTTATATATGACTTTCATTTTACTTTCATTATTAATTCATTTTAACATACTGTACATTCTTACACACAAAATCGTATGGTATGTGACAATCTTTAAACAAGTATAAAGGAAGGAAAAAATTAATTGTTTAAGTAGCTGTTGGCAAATTTCATCAGAGCATCAGCCCGTCTATTATGGAGGACTAAACATGACATAATTATAAATAAATAAATGTGTGAATAAATAAGTAAATATAGAAATGAATAAATAAATACATAAATACAATATACCCTGGAAAATTGCTAAATGTATTCCTACTTTTCTTTATTAACATATTTCAAGATTTATTTATTTCTGAATTTCCACATTTCTTCATTTATTTATTTTAGATTTTCCACATTTTTACATATATTTATTTCAAGTACACTTAACATGAATTTTGTCAATTAATATTCTCAATCATGAATTAATCAAGCCTTAGTTTCCTTTTTTTATTTTTTTTATTAATTGTCTATATGACATGAAGGATTCTAAGAAGAACATGTTTTTCTTTTTCCACTTAGCAACACTTTCATGAAATGTTGAGGTGTGTGTGTGTGTGTGTGTGTGTGTGTGTGTGTGTGTGTGTGTGTGTGTGTGTGTGTGTGTGTGTGTGTGT
>JAQMYK010000023.1:19762545-19774054 GCA_030014345.1 Clarias buthupogon | reverse complement strand
AGCCTGGCCGGGAATCGAACCCGGACCCTGGAGGTGCAAGGCGACAGTGCTAACCACTACACCACCGTGCCGCCCATATGAGGTCATATTAGGAGAAAAACCTACAGTAACTGGCTTGGTTAAGCCCAGTCTAATAGTTATAGAACAACCAAAATTTGAAAACTGAGTTGTGTCAAATAGTTTTTTTTTACAGATTCAATCGGGACCCTACTGAAGGTCTAAAAGGTCCTAAACCATGAATTTTGCAAAATACAGGGCGTTCCAAAAAAATTTACACTATTTTGTGTTCTAACAAGATATCCTAATTCTCGCTCAGATGACCTCAAATTTTAACGAGATATATTTTCCATGGGTCTACTGTATGTGAAAGGCCTGGTCTTTATCCCTGCTCTTCCTACAAGCCTACAGGAACTCAAGCAGAGAATCATTGAAGCGCTGGAGAATGTTACACAAGATATGATAGAGCGTGTTCGGCAGAAGCTGGACTACAGACTGAACATTTGTGAAGCTTTGTGAAATGTGTTATAAAATCTATATCTGTTTGAATATGTTGCTGGAATTTTTAATCTTTGATTTTTTGACATGAAGCCTATTTAATTTTTTTCCCTAAAACATGTAGATGTTCATATTTCAAATTATGTCAAATTTTCTGGGACACCCTTAATGTGCCCTTTAAAAGAGGTCTGAAGGTGTTTGTTGTTGGTGTGTGGAGTAAATAATGACTATAAAATTTTAAACCATTTGTTTAAGCGCAAAACACAAAGCATTCTGGCTTTAAGATGTTATAATGCAGTCTCTGTTTATATCTATTATTGTTCTGTATACTATCCTGAGTTGTATAACATCTGGTATCAACAACTGGTGCCAATCAATATTGTAAAAAAAAAAAAAAAAAAGATAAGAAAAGAAAAAAAATGTAGATAGAGGAAAGGTTGCATAAGGGTCACTACAGTACAAGTCAGCGTGCTATAGCAATCTATAGCAATCCAAATGCTGATCAAATGAAATAATAATAATAATAATAATAATAATAATAATAATAATAATGTTCACTCATAAGCTGATAAGCAACAAGGAATTAATGAAAAGGTTTCATTGACAGGTTTTGTCATTTCCAGTTATTGTCGAAATTTAAATACTCATGGTGGACGTCTTTGTTCATGTTTGTCATGTAGATTTGGGCTGCATCCCTGCATAAAAGCATCAAGCTGCAATAAATAACATGAATAGCTGGATGATACAGAATGATGTAGCATTTAAGTGCAGTTAAAGTGGTATAAAGTGAGTCTGACTTGAAGCAGTCCGTCTGAAACGTGAACCTGTCTGATTTCCCCTTCCAGTCTTCCATTTATCCGTTCTTTATAGTTGTTCTATGTAACGCAGTGTACACCTAATCCTGGGTGGCTCTTGGTGATGTCTGCGATTTATACGAGCCACTCCTCCTTCATTACTTTCGATTTCCAATGGCTGAACGCTTCAAGTCGTGTCCTTTAAATCACACAAAGCACTTGGCTTTATATGCACGGCGTAAATTATTGTAGGGGAGAAAATCAAGCAGTTTTATATGGCTTTGAAGTCGGGCCATGTGTCAGTGCCTCTTCCGGAGCGATACTATACACTGTCCTAGGGCTACGCTCTATAAATAATGACTTGCATCAAAGAAGGCCTTATTAAAAAATCATCCAAGTAAATCAGAACACAGCTGCATTATAAACTCTGACACATCATATGCAAGATGAATCAAAAGTAGCCTACTTCTGAAGTTTGTCTTACAAATTGTAAAGACAAAAATGAAAGGCACGGCAAAATATTTGTTATATTATAGACAACACTGCAGAACGGTTCTGCTTCAAAAGAAGCAATGCGCAGATCTGTCATAACAGTAAAACCAACTTGATCGGATTGAGATCTGGAGCATTTGGAGGCCAAGACAACACCTAGACCCTCTTTGTCATGTTCCTCAGATCCTTGCTGAGCAATTTGTGCTGTGCTATTAGGAATACTTTTGCCATGAAGGCGTGTGCTTTGTCTGCAACAATCTTTAGGTACTGTAGGTGGTACAAAGAACAGTTCACACGAATGCCAGGACCAAAGGTTTCCAAGCAGAACAAAATTGCTCAAAGCATCACACTGTCTGTGCCAGCTTGCATTCTTCCCATAATGCATCCTGGTGCCATCTCTTCTCCAGGTGCAAGTGCTTCACACGCACCCGGGTATCCACATCATTTCTGAGATGCTTTATTTGGGTCAACATTGGCACCCTGACTGGTCTGTGTGCACCGTGTGTTCTGACATCTGTCTATCAGAGCCACTTTTTCAGCAATTTAAAAAGCTCTTCTCTGGGATTGGACCAGATGCTCTAGCCCACATTCATCATTGAGCACAGATGACCACGTCACTCGCTCACCAGCTGTCCTTCCTACGACCACTTTTTGAAGGTACTAACCACTGCATGCTGGGTTCCTGGGTCAGTACTGATCAGAAAGTCGGGAGTTCAAGCCACATCACCCTGTCTTACGGTGGCCAAGAAGTGCAAAACAAAATAATAAATCAGAAAACACTGACAATTCAGTCAAACCAGAAAGAGAAGTATGGATGGCAAATGAAATTTCGGTCACTCACAGCATTTAAATGTCCGTAAGGCTGCAGTACTTCCTGTATATTTTGAGTGACATGTCTCGTCCAATCAGTGGTAAGAATCAACAAACTGAAAAAAGATCAGCGGTAAGAATTTCATACCTTGTTTTTGAATTTTTTATTTTGTTTTCAGATTTTCATTTTATTTTTAGTTTTGTTCTTTTGTTTTCGGTTTAGTTTTTTTTGTTTGAGGATTTTCATTTAGTTTTTTTAGTTTTGTTATTCTGTCTTCAGTTTAGTTTTTTTGTTTTCAGAATTTATTTTGAATGTATTTTTTTTTGGATTTTGTTATTTTGTTTTCAGATTTTCATTTAGTTTTTTGTTTTTGTTATTTTGTTTTTCAGTTTTGTTTTTTAATTTGTTATACTGTTTTTGTTATTTTTTGTTTTGGGATTTTCATTTAGTTTTTTGTTTGTTATTTTGTTTTTCGGTTTAGCTTTTTTGAATTTTTGTTATTCTGCTTTCGGTTTTGTTTTGTTTTGGGATTTTCATTTAGTTTTTTTTGTTTGTTTGTTTTTCGGTTTTGTTTTTGAATTTGTTTTTGTAATTTTGTTTTCGGTTTTGTTTTTTTTGTTTTTGAATTAATTTTGTTTTCGGTTTTGTTTTTGAATTTGTTTTTGTAATTTTGTTTTATTTCAGATTTTTTTTATTTTGTTTTCGGTTTTGTTTTTTTGTTTTTGAATTAATTTTGTTTTTTGGTTTTGTTTTTGAATTTGTTTTGTTATTTCTGATTTTTTTATTTTGTTTTTCGCTTTTGTTTTTTTGTTTTTGAATTAATTTTGTTTTTCGCTTTTGTTTTTGAATTTGTTTTTGTAATTTTGTTTTGTTATTTCTGATTTTTTAATATTGTTTTTCGCTTTTGTTTTTGAATTTGTTTTTGTAATTTTGTTTTCGCTTTTGTTTTTGAATTAATTTTGTTTTTCGGTTTTGTTTTTGAATTAGTTTTTGTAATTTTGTTTTATTTCTGATTTTTTTATTTTGTTTTCGGTTTTGTTTTTTTGTTTTTGAATTAATTTTGTTTTTTGGTTTTGTTTTTGAATTTGTTTTGTTATTTCTGATTTTTTTATTTTGTTTTTCGCTTTTGTTTTTTTGTTTTTGAATTAATTGTGTTTTTCGGTTTTGTTTTTGAATTAGTTTTTGTAATTTTGTTTTGTTATTTCTGATTTTATTTTGTTTTTCGCTTTTGTTTTTGAATTTGTTTTTGTAATTTTGTTTTCGGTTTTGTTTTTGAATTAATTTTGTTTTTCAGTTTTGTTTTTGAATTTGTTTTTGTAATTTTGTTTTGTTATTTCTGATTTTTTTTATTTTATTGTCGGTTTTGTTATTTTGTTTTGCACTTCTCTGCCACCGTACTATATGTATCCAGTAGGGGCGCTGTCTGTATCCTGGCTGACCCCAGCTTCCTAACTGGGACAAACAATTTCACTCTGCTGTGAGTTGCATGTGACAAATAATAACTGAATCTAACTAACTAATTTTTTTGTTTGTGGCATTATTTTAGAAACTGTATTTCGTCAATGAATTTTTAAAACCATGGAGTGAGCAGCAGTTCTGTCAGTAGACATGCCTCAATCAAAAGAAAGGTCAGAGGAGAACATGCCAGACTGGCTGAAAGGAAGATTTTAGTGAAGTGAAAAGTGAACACTCTTTAGAAGCATGATGAGCAGAAAAGCATCTCAGACATGCTACAGTGGGAAGCTAAAGAAAAATACTTCATCTATTCTTACCAACCTCCATAAGTAGGCGTATATATACAATCATATACAATATATATGATTCAGAATAAACAAGTGTGTGTGTGTTGGTCCTGCATCTACCTTCCAAAACGTGCATCTGAAGAAACCTGGAAGTACATTTACTTCCATATTGTCCACCATGTTTGGAATTTCTGCATGGTTTAACAACAAGCTCTGCCCTCGTTACTGAATTAGCTCTGTCACCTGAAAGAGGAGACCCAGTTCCCTTTTGTCTCCCATATGCAGCCACCCATGCCCTCCCTCCCTCCCTCCCTCCCTCCTCATGTGCCCTATTGAGAGCGCTATAAATTAAAGCCACACTCTGAGACAGACCCCTACACCCCAGCCCAAACACAAACACAGGGAACCTATTCAGTGAGTTATAAATCCAGGCTGCACTTTGACACATGAGCACACAAACACAAATGGTAGGACGTGATGTGATGTGTGTATGACACTCTGAATGGATGGAAGCGCACATGGAGGACGCTGGCTGTGGCCCGGCTCGTGGTGCGGTTTTGGGTGAAAGTGGGGCAGATGCTGCAGATGACACGCACCTCGAACTATATAGAGAGGAACGTGTCTGTACATCTGCCACGGTCAAAGGCTTTCCTGGACAAAAACAAAAAGATACGATTTTGGAGTCTAAAGTGTTTTGCGCCCAAATCAGTACTCCAGTTCATCCAGTTGGGTTTAGGCTAAGAATATATATTTAGGACACTCAAGTTCTTCCACTCTAAGTTTTAAGATTTAGATTATTTGTCACATGAACTTTACAGCTCAGTGAAATTAGATGACA
This sequence comes from Clarias buthupogon, assembly GCA_030014345.1. Classification (NCBI taxonomy): domain Eukaryota; kingdom Metazoa; phylum Chordata; class Actinopteri; order Siluriformes; family Clariidae; genus Clarias; species Clarias buthupogon. The sequence goes on along the minus strand of JAQMYK010000023.1, from coordinate 19,768,882 downwards.
GGGTCGGTCAGGACACAGCGCCCCTGGTTCAGATAGGGTTAAAGGCAATTTAGCAGTGCTCAGGCTCGAACCCCCGACCATCTGATCAGTAACCCAGAGCCTTAACCATTTGAGTCACGACTCCACCTCTACACCAGTAAAGGGAAATTCTGGTTGCAAATGTAAACACAGACGACATCTTACACAATTGTTTGCTTCCAACTTTTTTCCAAAAGTTCCATGAAGAGCCACATATGGCTGAGATGGTCAGATGTTTACATCCTTTTGGGCAAAGGGACTACAAAGAGTTCAGGATTAACCCACTAACCCTCGATGATCTACAGTAGGGTAACCTGGAACCACTGCTTATGTAATTATGTAAAGATGTTTAGCTTGTCCCATTGATTGTTGCTGTCTTATCTTATAGAAGACTCATTTTTAGATTTTCACTTTTCTAGTCAACTTTATTTTTTCGCCAGTTTGGGAAAAGCAGAGAGGTGGGGCTTAATTATGGGGGGGGGGGAATCTAGTTTTCTGCCTGTTACATACTTAAGCAATATCACATGAGAAGGAGTGCTGTTGTACTGAATATCACCACAGCTGTGATGCCGTTATGGGCTTAAGGGAACGGACTATATATACAGTAGCATCATGTGCCGAAGGCATCACAGCCATGCTGATATTCATTACAACAGCATGACCTCGTGTGTTATTTGTTTTTATAGAACAGTTCTACAAACACTTTTCATCAACAACAGATTATGATTTGTTTATTTATTCAGCCAGTAGTTTTGTTCCACCAGAACAAGCCCAGTTCATAAACACTGACCAGACTGACTTGTTCAATAGGCACAAGGCATGACGGTGCATTATTTGATCCGCCTCTCTCCTTACCCTGATGCACCCATCACTCTGGAACAGGGTAGATCTTGACACAACAGACCATGTGATCTTTTCCCCTATCAAACGAAAGCCTTTTCCCCCCCGATTAGCCTCACTGATGAATAGTTTTCTTAAGGATACACAGCTGTTTAGTCCCAGTCCCGTGTGTTCTTGCATTCATTTGTTAAACAGAGCTGTGAGTTGTCATGATTTGAGTTCACTGTGTTTTAGTGATCTCTCATCACACTCATTCAGGATGTTTTTTTTTCCCCAGAATGCTATCCTTCCATGTGTTGGACAGCTCTTAACCCACTTTCAGTAGTTTCCACAATCTCCTTAGTTGTTTTCTTTGCTTGACGCAGTACAATAATTTGACCCCTCTGAATCAGAATGCTCTCAGGATGTGTCTTCTGACTTGGTTGTTTAAGATATTATAAGCTACTCACTATCAGTTAGGGTTAAATAACTTTTTGCTAGCTGAACCGTATTAATCACTGCACTAATTATCCAGTAGAAGACTCTTAAATATTTGCTTCATTAAATACAGATAATGACTTTATCCAGACACTGTATTTCACCAAAAAAACATCTATACTTATGCTTGCACAGTTAATTGTACACTTTAATAAATAAAGATATTTACCTACCATAATGAAATGGACACAAACCAAATTATACACGTTTGTCATCACATAGCGATTGTCAAAATGTAAGTGCACTCCAGTCAGAACAGGATTTTAAATGCAATTTCTCCCTTTTTATTTTGCTGGAGAAACCGGAATTTAAAACTATTTTTTCCCCCCCAGGAAAAAATCTGTGTTTTTCCTGTTTTTCTGATTTCAGTTGTCGGCGTTTGACCATTTGAAGAGGTTTCCCGCCACCAAGCCGCTAGAAAATCTCCTCTGATTGAGGAAACACCTTAATAAAGAGTCAGGAAATGATCAACATTAGGCCACAATGTTTATTCAGTAGTGTTGTTTCAACTTACAATACTGTCTGCATTTTGTAAGACTAAAAAAGGTTACCGTTACAGTCAGCTGTGCTTACACGATACCAGTTGCTCCGGTCCACTCCGATGTACACACTCCCTTTTAGCCGATACACACACACAAGCACATTTCCAAATGATAGGCACTTTGAAGGTTTAAAACATTTTGTGAATATACATTTATATATTTTATTCGATATAGTTTTTTTTTTTTTTCTATATGTGAATAAGCATTTGGACTCGCCTTTAAAAAGTCTAAAGGATAAAAAAAAAAAACAATAATAATAATAATAATAATGATGATGATGATGATGATGATGAAAGTCACAATAAAATGTGAAAACTCAAAAAGGTGGCCAAGAGAATACGATACCACAATGTAAGAATCCCTTAATTCTGTGTTGCAGTAATGTTCTGTGTCCATGTCCAGCTAAGGTCGATCATGTCTACACGGCATTGAGAAGATGAAGCAAAGCCCGTGAATGTGTGGAGTTTAGTATGCAGTGTGTGACGTGTTCAGAAACAGGGGCCTCTCCGCTCTCTGCTCTCCTTTCCTTCTCAGTACGACTTCATGACCTGCCGAATTCATGTTGCCTTCCAGAGCAGAGAAACCACTCGGAAAGGAACTTCCTGGACTCATTATCATTTGAGATGAGTCGCAGGCTATTAATCAGAGCAGTTCTCCAGGTCTAAGTATAGCTTCTAACACAAAAGGGACCTGATTAGATCAAAACAGTTTGGCATGAATCACTCTGGAGACTTTACCAGAAGCATAATTTTTTTTTTTTTTAAAAACACCCGTGTGTCTTTGGGAGGGAGACAGCCGGGCCGGGCCGGGCCCGAAATCCAAAAGGCATCGCACCCAAGAGAGGGGAACAAACAAACAAACCAGCGAGGCAGCAGGCCTCAAACATTTAGGCCTCAGCGAGGAGGAAAAAATGCCAAAAAAAACATCAGCTTAAGCGTAAATGCACCAGTCGTGTTTAAATATGATGTACTGAAACCCCAGTGTGTCACTTCCTTCTACACCGTAATCTAAACTTACAGATATGACTGATACCGACGCCAAAAACAATCAGTTCCCACTGGCAAGGCAAATGCAGAGTGGATCCAGGTTTTACAGAGGGAGAGACGGAGCTATGGGAAGCATAAACTCGACAGAAATCAGCGTCCAAATAAAGGGGATTTTTGGGGGTTTTTTTGTTCCTTTTCTTTTAAACTCCGACAAGCACCTACACGTACTGTACCAAATGGGACCAAATTAAACAAAATCATAAAGTTACACGCTCTACATCTCTGTCCCGTCACTTCTCACCTTCACGTCCAATTACTTACTGAACCACATAGTGATATTACACAAGAAGCTAAAAAAAATTATAAATTTAACGGACCAGGTGGACACGAGGGCTTAAAAATACAAATAAAACGTCCCTGGGAGCACGCGTACACTGAAGGATAACTGTTAATCTCGAGATGAAAAGCTCTGTAAAAAGTAAAGAAAGGCATTTTTAAAAACACCAGGGTGGGAAAAAAAAAAGAAAAAAGATAAGTTAATGAGATACACCTTTAACATCAACATTAGACATGCTAGGACAAAAACCTAATGCTGAAAAAGAAAGCAGGACTGATACAGAACAATTCTATTCAAATCATTTCTTCTTCTTCTTTTTTTTTTACTTTACAAATACAGACTGCTACAGTTAAAAAGTAGTCAGCGACTAAAAACAGCTCCTTTGACAGAAAGATGAAGATTCCTCACCTTTACAGATATTGTTTGTGTGGGTTTATTATTATTTTTTTGTCTTTTCAGCCTTTTCAAAATAATACACAATAAAAATTTAAATACACAGAGATTTACCATAATTGCTTGTTTTTTTTATTTATTAAAAAAAAAAAAAGAAAGAAAGAAAGAAAGGAATTACAATACTCTACGCAAAAGCTTTCTTTATGTTACTCATGTTCCTCAGTTGGTGTCTTAGTTTTGATCTTTACTTGAACGTTGTTTGTCGTCGTCGGTGATATGGGACCGTCGTTGCCGTCACTGATGAAGTTTAGCTTGCGAGACAGTTGTGGAAATGGAGTCTATGCGTAAAACTCCTTGGTAGGAGCCTTCTGATACACCGCTCCCGACGGTTTCCGCTCACCGAGGTCGTAGCTGCCTTCGTCCTTCTTCCTCATGCGGTACACCAAGAGGAGGATGAGGAAGATGGCGAAGAGGAAGCCGATGACTCCGCCCGCGATGACGGCTGCCGGGGAAAGAAATAAACGCCAGGGTTAAAGGGAGCTCAGTGTGTGTGTATGTGTGTGTCCCCTCACCGACTCTAATGTCAGTGACAATCATCTGCCCACTGGGGCTGGGCTCGGGCTTTCTAAATTCTAAAGTTCATAAAAACGCAGGCTATGCTCTCTCTCAGTTAAGCCTCACTTAATTGCCTAATTATAATAAAAGAGCTTTTCGGCTGCTTTTGAGGGGAAAGAACAAAAGGAAGGTGGCAGGATGTAGGAAGCCGTCTGTCCACCCACACTGCAAAACCTCGGCGGTGCAGCATATTATCCAGACAGAGCAGAGTTAACTCACTTTTAATATTTCCCCTCTGGATGTAAACTTCATGAAAATGTTCAGTTATCTGAAGGCACTGCTGTATGCTTTTATCTTCTATTCTGGGTTCTGGGTGCGGGGGCGGCGGAACGGCGCGGGAGGCATTGCAGAAGAGGCTGAACAATCCGAGTTGTAAGGTTTTGTTCGAAAATGAGGTAACCATGTGAATGTTATGTATATCTCAGCTAATCATCATCCAGCGTGAATGAACCATGTTCTGTTTACATTTTAATAAAAGTAACACGTAGCCGTAGATGTTCTTCATGAGAGAAATACCTTATTTTGCAACTAATGTCCTTGCAACTAATGTCGTTATTTAATTAATGCACATCATTAATTAAATAAAATTCAATTTAAATTAAAGCTGTGCAATTTAATCAATCTTTTGTTGGTCGATTCAATTAATTTTTTTTTCCGATTTCAGAATTGTTTAGATGCGTTAAACTGTCTAAAATTAAACTTAAACAAAATGTATTCGAGCGTATGCTGCGAAACCACTAGCATATTCTGCAAATACTCGCATTTTATGAGAGTACTGCAATTTTTTTTTCCTCTTTGGACTTCAAGGGTTGTTTGGTGCGTTACTGCCACCTACTGGACCGGAGAGTGGAGGGGAAGATAGGCAGGGGAAAAAAAAAAAAAAAGTTTTACAGCTTTGTAACTGACATTACACTTCTGTAACATAAGTTACATGGCATTTTAATTTCTATTGAATATTTTAGTAGTAGAGGAATCTATAAGAAATATAGCTGCTTGAAACAGATTACATCTGATCGAAAACCGCAATGAATTCAAATCGAATCAACATTCTCATAGCTCAACTCGAATTGTTTTGATTTTCTTTTTGTATGCGTTTTAAATATTGTTAAATGTTTTACAGTAAAATATTTAAACTTTAAATGTAAAAAATGTCTAATATCTTTCTTAGATTTTTACAGAATCCCCTCAGGGATAATGTGGTACTGTATATATAGGTGACAAACTATGTGCATGTTTTACTGAACCGAATGCACGAACTGACAAACCATTCAGTAAACTATGCTTTGGTTTAGTAACTCGTGGGCTCGGTTTGTTCGTATACAAGTTCGTATACAATTCGTACGCACAGATTTTGCCTAAAATATTTTTTTCTAACAAATGCATTTTAGAGAACACGCTCAGAAAAAACAGAACTTGTATGATTCTAACGTGATCCTGAAAATCTCTTTCTCTGCTGAGTTTATCATTAGTAAGTAAGAGATTGCTTTTTAAATGGCAGAAGCTTATAAAACCAATGGTAGTACATAACTTTTTGCAGATTTCATTAAAACAGACTTTTGCCAGCCGGAATATAAAAACACATCCTAACCCAGCTTTTCCACTCGGAACCTCACAACACTAAAGGACACAAATTGTAAGACCTTTCGGTGTAATAAAATCGAAAAGTGCATAACATGGACCATCAGAGACCAACCTCGGTTAGTCGAGACAAAGTAACAGCTATTATATCGTTAATGCCTTAATTAAAGGCGGCTCGCAACCAAAAACCAGCTCCATACATACCTGCCAGTACCTCCGTCCTCTGGAAGAGGTTTTCCGAGTGCACCTCGTAGGGCTCTACAGCGGACCGAGGAGAGCTAGTGGTTCCAGCGACTCCATCCCTGCGCATATCCTCAGTGATGGGAACTGGAGGCTGAAAATCAAAAGAAAGAAGAGAAACTGGCGTTAGAATGAAAATCACGCGATCACACTGGACCTTTTTTCACTGTGACGCAAAGATGTCTTTATATACACCATATACGTATGTACTTACTAGTGATGCGCGGGTCGTCCTTTAACCCGCGGGCCCCGCGGGCAGCCCGCGGGGCGGGTTGGGGCGGGTAAGAAAATTGTCGCTTTATTTGCGGGGC
>JAQMYK010000023.1:19745773-19756600 GCA_030014345.1 Clarias buthupogon | reverse complement strand
GTGTGTGTGTGTGTGTGTGTGTGTGTGTGTGTGTGTGTGTGTGTGTGTGTGTGTGTGTGTGTGTGTGTGTGTAACAAACAGTGAGCCAGCTGGAGGCTTACATCGTTCCACAGATGAGGACACAGAAGCAAAGGATGGATTATGGAGAAAAGGGAAACAAACAATGTGACAGGAAATAAAGAAAACAGAGAGAGAGAGAGAGAGAGAGAGAGAGAGAAGGGAGAGGAGGATGCAGAGGAGCAAAAAGAAAAAATAAGAAGAGAGAGAGAGAGAGAGAGAGAGAGAGATTACTTCTGTTGCCTGCAGGTTACTTCACTAAAAGCCTGTCAAACTGCACGTTCATGCCTAGCAACCTTTGAAAGACTAGAAAGGGTCCCTTGGTGCATTGTGTGGTTAGCTGGAAGCGATGTTATTACTCAAGCAGGCAGCGGATGAAACGGGAGGGGGGGGGGGGGGCTGTCACGGAATCGAGCTCGTATTCTTTCTACTTGGACTCACCTTTCACCTTAAAGGGAAATTCTGTCAGAATCCCCAACCACAGATATTACAGCAAAACCGCATAAATGCATCAATCTCTCACCTGCTTTCGGATTCATCAGTGACGCTGCCGGCAACGGCAAGAAAACCAACGGTTCGAACAGTGTAACGGTTCGAACAGTGTAACAATGTAACAGTTTGAACAGTGTAACAATGTAACAGTTTGAACAGTGTAACGGTTCGAACAATGTAACGGTTCGAACAGTGCAACAATGTAACGGTTTGAACAGTGCAACAATGTAACGGTTTGAACAGTGCAACAATGTAACGGTTTGAACAGTGCAGCAATAATCGCGCCAAAGCTCAACGCGTTCCTTCGATTATGACCTCCAACTCCGAGACGTACGACCTCAAAAACACATGCAAGATTATAATTTGTGCACTTTTTCCAGAATCTTGAAGATCGCCGGAGTCTAAACTGAGTTTTGGCGAAAAACACTTCAAACACAATTAGCTTTTTTGTTTCCATTTCTTTTTTTTCAGCCAGAGAAGCAGACTGAGAAAAGTTCATGCGATGCCATCTTTAAAGGTTTAAAAAGGCTGTTTGAAGCGGTTAATGGTGCGTGCTTGTCGACAGGCTACAAAAAAAAAAAAAAAAAAAAAAAAAAGGGTCTGTGTTTGGCCATCTGCCTCGTTCTGTACAAGCATAAAGTTCCAGGCCGAGTTTATTGAGAAAACTATCTATCAGTGGTTACATTTGGTCAACGATCCTTTAAATAGATTCCCTACATGATGGAAAAAGGAAACTTTTTGCAGATGCGTCTCGAGTTTCTCTTATTCCAGCGGATTGCTCCATTTCGCTCAGCCAGCACATTTCAAATCATCAGAAAAAAAGAAAGGAAAAAAAAAAAAAAAAACATTTCCAGGGAGACAGCTCGACTCTCCTCCCCTGAGCTCGTCTTTAAACTTTAAAAAAGTTTATCTATACAGCCGGACAGTGAACAGTGAGATCTACAGCGTAAGCAATATGGATCCCTTGGTCACCGGTACAACCTTTTCCGTTCCATAAGTCGGCAGCAAAATTATTAGGTCTTGCTTTATCACCTCTGAAGAGCAAAACAGCTGACCATAGCTTTCCTGTCACCGTGCTGCGCAGATGGGAAAAGGAAGAGCGATACTGGGGTGTAATTGATACGACTCTACCTCTGGAGGGGCACCGCCAAGTGCACCTGGCCGTATCCATTTTACACGCCGTGTATTGCTTGACCTGTGATTTATTCGTCCCTGTGCGATGTCTTGGGCAAAACGAGACGTTACGGGAGTAATTGGGTGCTGAAGACAAAATGTGAGCGATTTTCAAGGAACGGAAAAACAAGTTTATGAAATTGGTTCCAGCAGTAAAGCATGAGGGGGGGAAAAAAGTAGAAGAAAAGGAAAGGGTGGGATAGTTTCTGCATTCTTGAGATTTTTTTTATTTTTTTTTATGGTCCTGCTGGGGATCATAATCAGGGACTAATTAATAGTCTTTCAGAGAGAGTGGAGCGGAGAGAGAGAGAGAGAGAGGGGAGAAAGTAAACACAGAATCAAACTCCAGCCCGAACCCGAGAGGCCTGGATCCGGTCCAGCGTGTGAGTCGGGTATAAATGTTTGTGAAATTATATCACTCATGGGCCAAGACTAGACTAATCTTACCAATCAGAAATGTGTTCGTCAGCTCAGGAGCACGCTTAATCAGACACGTGAAACTTTTCCTCTGCCTTTAAAAAAGAAAGAAAAGAAAAGAAAAAGAAAGATGCAGCTGGATTAGACGGATCAAAGCAACGCCGCCTTAAATGCCTCGGCCGTTCTGTAAAGTGGTTACCGAGTTATCTCATCTCTCATCTGAAGTCGTGGAATCAATGGACATATCGAGTTCTGAGGAGAGTGAGGTGAAGCCTGAAGGTATATAAGTGGAGTGAAAGCCTCTGATCACGCTTGGCAGGACTTCACGCAAGGTCTCCTCATATGGTTCCAAGGGTTTGGGAAAGCACTGCATGAGCAGGGAGGCCCAGAATGTACGTTGATCCACCAGATAATATTTCAAAACACGCGTAAAGCGTTACCATGTGCCACGACTTGAGGCTGGAGGCATGCGTAACCTATCTGTAGTGAGTTATGGGAAAACCTGTTGGACCTACAGACGCGTTCATGTTCAGGACCCGACAGAAAGAGGAAGACTTATAATCAGAAGAACATGCACGGAATAAATATATATTTCCATAAATACACTAGACGGGCAAACATTTTTGGAATACCAGAGCGCGTTTCTTCCTCAAACTGTTGAAGTTGTACAGTAGCATTACAGTTTCTCTTTGCTGGAACCGCGAGGCACAAATTTGTTCCAGCGTGAACATGCTCTCGGCACAAATCAAGCTCCACGACCCTATACAAATGTTGAGACTTGAGTTTCCTGCAGAACCCAGGCCTCAACCCTGCTGTACACCTTCAGGACGAACTGGAACACTGACTGCACCTCGCACCTCATTACCCGACACATCACTGCCTGACCTCACTAAAGCTTTTACACCTTAATGAACACAAATCCTAGTGGAAGATCTAGTGGAAAGCCTTCCCAGAGGAGTGGATGGTATTACAACAGCAAAAAAGGGGATTAAATGTGGAAAAGGATGTTGTAAAAGCACACATGAGGGGTGAGATCATCAGGTGTCCACAACCTGCATCTTAAAAGATTAGACATGCACTACTTTACCATATATATATATATATTTTAATCCACACAGTTAAATGGTAGCGTACACTATGAATCAGCCGTACATATAATACTCTGAGCTAATCATTTTATTGCATGCTAATGTTAACCATTTATTGAATGCTAACTTTAGTTTAAAAGTTAAAACTAAACCAGGTTTTGTTATATTTGGCTAAGAATTTCTGCAGGTATGGTAAACTGATCAAACAATAAGTCACTTATTCAGTGTGGTTCACAATTACTCTAGTAAAACATCAGCATGCTTTGGGTTCAACTTTAATCCGCTTGTGATAACAGAAGTCTCACGTCACATCACATCGGGTGAAACCGAAAACCTCAAACCTTTGTGGCCTCCTTAGCAAACCGCCCTCCTTAAAATTCACCCAAAGATCCTCTAAAACTAGTTGATCTAAAGCGTGGCTTGACCCACCCCCCACCCCAAATCAATCTGTTGTTCAATTCTATTCAAACACATTTATTGTATTTTACTTTGGGGCCAAAGTAACAAGGTTACAAGCTGATGATAAGGTTATTATTATTTTTTTATGTTTGTTTGTTTGGTTTTTTTGTGAACCCAGACAGTTGGCACCAGATCAGACGCCGCGTACTGCCGCTATTACTTCCTGTTCCCAGTATTACTTCCTCAGAGGAAGACTTTCGATTTCATGGTTTCCAGTCCAAACAGTAATACGCCCCAAATGCACAATAAGCCTTAGACTATTTCTCCCAGTAGATCAATCAATAACACAAGTGAAGCCCAAAATCTGGCATCATGATATGAAACGTGCATCTGGATACACTCGACTCGATCAGTCGGTCCAGTTCCCAGGCATTCCTGTCTGACCCAGACCTGCGCTTCCCTCCTACTCGTTCAAATCCCTAAAAAGTAAAAATAATAAAATAATAATAATAATAATAACAATAATAATAATAAATGAAACAATTACACAATGAGAGCCATTTGTGGATTAGCGGGTTTGCGGGACCGGCTCATCCACCGCTGCACAGATACAGTACATTACATTTCAGAATGATTTATGCTTTGAGAGGTTTTTAATGATCACTGACCGTTTTTATCCGCAGCACTTATACATATCACACGTTTCGAATTTTAATGTGCGTTCAGCCCAAAGGGCACAGACAGTTCAGCGTTGAATTTTAACTATGAATAATAAAACAGGCCAATTTTCCTTTTTTTAAAAGGAACACCACCACTAGCTGTTTATGAACTATTTCCAATCCACTTTGCCCGCGGTAGGAAGTACCAGCAGGAAGCGTCAAAACAATCTGTTGAACGATGACGATCATTTCGCTCCAATATCCCTCGATATCTCTATTGACTTTCCACCAATCTCGGGCCTCGCTGGAAGGGGTTTTACACTTTCCTGTTTAAAAAGCCTTAGAGGGATTCCCCACATTCTCACACACACACACTATTGGCCTGAATTAAAAGTCCTGCTCGCTCATCACATACCTTAAATCATCTATTTATTGCCCAAGTAATTATAATGTAGTTCTGAGCATCATGTGATCACCTACGACTCGGCTACAAACCGACACAAACTCTCCACGTGTGTACGTATTTAGCCAAATGTATGTGTATCTAGCTATTTTAGCAGATTACCTCCACCTTCTGTATTAGAATGCTCAAAGCTGTCTATTTCAACATTAAACAAGGACTCGAACATCATTTCTGACTTCATGATCCATTATGAAGAGGCACAAAGTCTACAATCCTCCTACAAGCCGTTACAATCTCCCTATGAATAACTTATCATTAGGGTTCGCACCTCCAGGGTCGAGGGTTCGATTCCTGCCTCGGATCAGTGTGCATGTTCTCCTCCATGCTTGGTGGGTTTCCTGCCACAGTACAAAGCCATGTAAATTGCCCATAGTGTGTGATTGAGTGTGTGTGAGAGAGGCAGGGTGTAAACCCAGCCAAGACCCCTAGAATAGGCTCCAGGCCTCCTACGCCCCCCATATACAGGATACGCGGTATAGAAGGTGGCTTCGACAAAACCGAGCATTGAAATGTACCTCGTCATTTGGAACCAAATTTTTATACCCAAGGAGTAAAATCACTGGCAGTAAAGCCAATAAGAATTTGTTACTGTCTACGGAAATCTAAAGAACGTTTTAGCAGCCACGGTAACTTTAGTGCACAACACAATGAAGACAAAAAGGACATCGCTGTCGAAGACCGGCAACACAACGGAATTAATGAAACAAACACTGGAACGTGGATGGAACACACTTAAGAGCAGAAAGTTGCTGTGTTTGACTGAAAGAACAAAAAAAAAACCTCATCATTCATCATCTGTGGTCTGCAGGGTTGCCAGATCAAAAAAAAAAAAGATAAATCAATCAGAAACCGAAAGCAAAGTCAAGGTCTCGGGATTTTTTTTCCCTTTCTATGTCTAATGAATATATATTTTTAAGCACGGCCAAAAAACTATTCGGGTGGCTACGATTCCTCCAGAAAAGCGACACGGCGTACCGATACTAATTACTAGACCGACACTCTCCCTTTAATTAATGATTTTTTTTTTTATAATTTGAAATTGACACCGGATCAAATTTGGGAATGTGGGAAAGTATCTCATGTGCATCTTATTTCCGTCTCAAACTACCTTTGAATTTCTATTTGTTCATGCTTTTAATTGCGATGTGAACTTGTCTAGGTCTAATTAACCTAGTACAGGGTTTGTTTAATCAGCTTAAAGTAGTTTCACATTTCGTACGCATTCATGTTACTGCCTGATTAATTTTTTTAATAAAGATTAATTACCACCGTCACCACTCCATTCCAAAGTATCAAAAACAAGAAAACTATTGATAAAACCAAACAAAAAAACAAGTGTCTCTAATATCATCTATTGCTATAAATTTGCATCGTTATTACTAATATTTTGTCACGATCAGTTCTCTCTCTCTCTCGATTTGTTACACTTAGTGTTGGTTTTCACATTTATATTAGCTTGTATTCTCTCTTTTTAGTGACCTCGCTACTTTCTGAAACATGTAATAACAATAATAAAGTCTTCAATAAATGTCTTATCTGTATAACCTTCAACGTTGCTTAACACTTGTATAGAATAAACAATAACTGGAGTAACCCCGAGTGTGTATCATGCATTTCATTTAAACTCAACATTCTGACGAGGTGTCCAGGGTGTTTAACTCGCCAGCGTAACCGTCTCCTCCTTACCGTGACACCTCAGATACTAAAGCCCTTGACAGATGATGTGCACTTCACACCATTCGCACACTTCACACCCAGTAAGCCATTGTTTTTTGTTTTTTAATTCACAAAACTGCATCCAGAAAAAGCAACTTGTCCGCTGAACATCTTTCAGGTTGGCAGCGAAACCGCACTGCGCCTGTTTTGACGCCGCCGCGCACCACCATCCCACGAGTGTTCCTCCTCCTCCTGTGATTACTAAATAAAACTCAGAAAGGCTCCGAGGACTGATTCCGGCCTCGCTTGAAGGAGGGGCTGGAGTTTGCAGGTTTGCTTTCCTGCAGAATATTTCTCTCTCTTTCTTTCTTTCTTTCCTAAGGCTAGTTGTTTTTTTTCTTCAATGCTCTCACTGCAAGCACTCGTACAAGAAAAAGTGAGCTAATTACAGCGCTCGAAAACAGCTTTCACACTTCGCCGTGAGAACTGAACTCTCAGGGCATGTGGCTCCGAGGACGGAAAACAACCTAATAACAGAATGTTCGAAAATATGTTCTGGCGCTGGAGTTTTTTTTTTTTTACTTTTTCAATGGAATTTTAATAGGGAAACCTAAGCAGTGAAAGAAACGTAAACACTGATTTGGCGAGATCGGCGTCTGGTTAGCGAGCTAAAATCGAACACGGCCAGCTGGTGGCTAAGATTTAACGAAGGCTGTGGAGCTTTTTTTGATTTTAATTGTCAGTTTGATGATCTTCACGCAGTAAATCACGTCATGAAATCCTACTCGTATCCGAATCCTGTACGCGCGCGCCACTTAAAACCGGCGGATGAAGAAGAATCCTTCGGTAATGAATAACGATGTCTAATTAACTTGAGCTATACGATCTACACGGTTCGCGAGCGCACGTCTCCACCAGCCGTACCGAAGCCATCGACAGGGACAACTTGGCTCGCGGCGCTTTCAAGGATATTTTTAATAGAACCCGGAGGATCGCCGTGATGGGCCTCTGCTCTCGTATCTCCACGACTCCCTGTGGCTCCAAAGTGGATTATGGCCACCCTGTGATTTCTCGACCCAGTTAAACAGCTTTTGATGCACACAGGAGAAAAAAAAAAGAAAAAAAAAGGCAAGGATTCTTTGTGTGCTGTGTAACGTTATACGCTGGGAAATGGGCTTCACCCTCCGAGTTAGGATTTGAATAAAAATACTTAAAGATTCGGCGTAGCGAAGCGGGTCTGTCTACTCCGCTTACAGGACGAGTGGAAGAAGGGATGCGAAAGTCGGTGGTGAATCTGAAAGAAACACACGGATACGCTTTCAGCAGGATCGGAGCTCAAAGACGGAATCGAACTCAACGGTGACTTAAAAAAAAAAGAAAGAAAAAGAAAAACAGATCGTTCGTTTTACCCAGAATAGATTTTCTCCTCTTTATAAACAGGAAAACTGGTACTCTGGACTATATAAATAAACTGCTGACGAGATAAAGCGCACAGGTCTATTTTTATTTTCCAGCGTAATGTTGGGCCCCTTCACATTTCGAAACATCTTTAGAGTTTAGACTGAATATCGACAGCTCCATTGAACAGCCACCCCATGCAAATACAAACTTGGAATCAAACTCAAACCTTCTAAGCTCATCAATTTGTCATGGACGGCAAGGAAACAGGTCACAACCCGTCATCGACCGAAAATGAAGGGCCTTGGCTGTAACTGCTACAGTTCATAAAATATTTTGGATAAATCCCCAGAATCAAACTTCACACTTTTAATTACATCTTGGCTCAAAGGACTAAGGAACAGAGTTACTGATCGGAAGATCGGCGGTTCGAGTCCCAGCTCCACCTGGTTATCACGGTTGGGCCCTTGAGCAAGTCCCTTAATCCTATCTGCTCCAGCCGTGCCGTATCATGGCTGACCCCAGTCATATTATTAGGGTTTACATACACTAATATTATGGTTTATTGTCATATCAGCTTCACAGGCTATTTCATGCCAGATACATAAACATTCAACCAATTTATACAAACAAATATAGTATAGATATAATGTAAGGATATAAAGATAAATAAATAAACAAGCACAAAGCTCTGCTACAATGCAGATACCTGGACGATTTCCTACGTGTGTCTTGACGTAAAACAGCTACCAAAGAAGCAACTCCTCCAAATCTGCCTAAAATGAAGCAAACAGCGACACAACCAACAACACACTTCCTTTCATCCTGACACTAGATACACTTACCAGGACAATATTTCTTCAATCCATCCAGATTGAATCATTTTGACTCTTTTCATAGACGCTGATCTGATCATATTTGTGTTTTAAATAAATGCACGAAGGATTTAGCCAGAATCGAACTTGTTCGACATGAGCAAAGGGGTTGTTCTTCCCGCTGTGAAGCGTTAAATCTGCCAAAAATATAACAGAAGACGATTTTTCCCCCCACAATCCATCAAATCCAGCCTTCTGAGTTATGACTTGTGATTTATTATCCTGTTCACTCCATGTGAAATACGAGCCACTCAGTGTCCCGTCCTCAGCCGAAGACCAGAAGTCAGAAAAGTTAAGACTAGTGCGGGAGAAAGTTGTTCTTACAAAGTTTGTTGATCTGGAAAGGACGCAAACTTTTCCTCCTAGAAACACATCTCATCACCTAATGTTACCCCATGTGGTGGAAGCATGCTCAGAAATGAATATATTTATTCCGACGAGAGAGAAACGATCAAGTTGGTTAATATTTTTCCTACTGAATGGTTTAGACGACTGAAAATTCCTTCCAGTCTGATGAGATCAGACAATTACCTTCCAATTGAGGTGGTTACTAAAACACCTTAACCTTAGGCCAATTAATTAAATCAGGCCATCAGTTTTCGATTCAAAATCAACTAATGCTTATAAAACTATTAACTAAATGTCCAAAATCCTCATATTTTGCAAGACTATTGGTTCTTCATTTGGGTTTCCATGTGCTTGGTGCGACCCACAGGACGTGTAAATAAACAACACAAACCGAACAGCATTTTAGTGCTTATTAAATACTTTCAGTAGTTTTTAATACTTCAAAATTTGCAATAAATATCACTGCTTCAGAGAAATTCGAAAGTAAATATTAACACTAATAAATAAAATTTACAAAATCAATCACAATGTCCTTCAATTAAATAATGCATTTTTATTCTGATTATCAGTAGAATATTAGCGTCCTATTACTTTTATCCAAAGCAACTTCCAATTGGAAGAGAAAACAGCTTCTACAGTACACCAGTCAAAAATCTGGACACGCCTTCTAATTCAATGTTTTTTTGCTTTGTTATTTTATTTTCTACATTCTAGGACTATACTAGACGTGCGCAAAAATGAATTAAGTCATGTATAAAAAATTATTGCGAGCCGATTCACGTATCGTCTCACTGACTCCATAATATATATATATATATTTTTTTTTTTTTTATATTATTACATTATTAGGTTTATAAACAGAGATTCATTCACCGGTTGATCCTCCAGTGACCGGAATCGGCTGTTTTTCAGCTTGGATATAAACGATCTTGTGCTGAGCGATCACGCTCGTTAGTGAATATATTTAGCGTTACCAAAGATATCAAAAGTTGCACCTGTTAAAATTTTTATTTTATTATTATTTTTTTTAAAGCCTTGGATCTGCCTTTCTCTCCAAACTCTGCGAGCGAATTAGTCTCACGCACACTCATTACACACCCTCACACCAGCTTCAAAACAGCACTAGCGCTAATCAGGCGTTAGGAGCTACACACGCACAAACACACACAAACACACACGCGCGCTCGCTCACAACGGCTCGACATGCGCTCAAGAATTTGGAGGCAGTTAAGGCGTTGAAATGTGACCGTTCCTTTATAATCCCGCAGGAGGTACACTCTAAACTAATCACACCCCGGCATCCCGCGGGGTAGGAAAGGAATTATTTGCCAAGTTTGTTTAGAAATAATAATTATGGTGGATGTGCGCTGCTCGGTAAAAATGTAGCTTTTTGTTTAATTTAATTTCAAGTTAAATGTTAAAACTCTTGTATTAGAATCTTGTTAGTTTGTATTGTTTAAATGCTGCACTTGGTTTTTAAGTGAGAACACTTATGTTTAAAGAATAAGCAATGAGCTACATTAATTTATTCATGTTCAGTTTAGTTGTGAAGCCAAGGTATAAAATTTTTAGTTCTGGCAACTTTAAAAAAAAAAAAAATTTACATCATAAAATTGTAACTGAATCGGGTTTATTTATAAAATCATGACTCTTACAGAATCGCAATACAAGTCGACGTATTGTGTCGAGTGCGTTTGCAAAATTTGTGCTTGATGATGAAACTGTCTCTCATGAAGACCTTCCCAGGAAAACAAGACCAAAACTGAGCTCTGCTGCAGAGGAGACGTTCATTTAGAGTCACC
>JAQMYK010000023.1:19723447-19738960 GCA_030014345.1 Clarias buthupogon | reverse complement strand
ATCAACTCCAGATCATAACACTGTCTCCAGAGGACTTGTACAGTGGACACTATACATGATGGGAGCATCGCTTCATGCGCTTCACTTCTCACCCTGACACGCCCATCACTCTGGAATAGGATCAGTCTGGACTCATCAGGTCACATGACCTTTTTCCATCACTCCATAGTCCAGTCTTTATGATCCCCAGAAAAATTAAGTCTTTCTTTCCAACTATCCTCATTAACAAGTGGTTTTCTTATGGACACACAGCTGAGGAATTCTTGTTGCACAAGTGTGTGGAAATGCTTTTATTATCATGGTCATTTCTTTTTTTATTTTTTTTATTTATTCAATTAAGCTGTCAGTTCAGCACAGGTTTTAATAAAGGATTAGATAACTATATGCAATAAAGGCAATTTTTTCAGTATATAAAATAGCAAAAAGTTAATAATTATTTTTATATAGAGTAATTAAATATGGTTTGCCTTAATATAAAAAATATATATATATACTTGATTCTTGGTAAGAGTTTCGACATAACCTTGGTCTACATTATAAGTGAAGCGTCATGCGCTCACTTCATTTCTTACCTCAAGCATCGACTTCTACCTGCATGACAAAAGGATCCGAATCACTTAGCAATGAGAATTACAACTGAAAAGCTTAAAAACTCTCAACAGCGTACATTTGCCAGGCTACATTTTAATTGGCCTGTGGTTTGGTGTCAGGAAGGTCGTTTTTTTTTTTAAACCACCCTCCTTCACATGGAAAATAATAAGCGGCACATTCGCAGTGGAAATAACTTCTAGCTTGCCGGATCCGCGTTACAGTGAAGAAAAAGACAGGGAGAGAACTGCAGGGAACCCGAGAGTAAAAGACGAAGCAATAAAAGAGCTGCAATGCGGTACTGAGCCGAGATACATCACCACCAAGTGCTCGGACATCGTGCAGTTTAAGAATCGTCATGTCGAGGAACGATCATGCATTTTCCTTCAACTAGTTTTACTTTAATTAGGAACCGGAATACGCTAGCAAAGCAAAGCAAAATACCTGGCAAATCAACACCTACTCGAACGGTGACCTCCGAACCCAGAACCTCTCAGCAAGAGCTGCTTCAAATAAACAACTCTCCATCTTCCTCCTTTATGAAACTCGCCCCCCTGTTAAATGTCAAACAAAGCCTAGGCATGCCGTATAATACTCAATACCCGTCCGTTTGTACCAACTAGGGCAGCATGATAATATCACCTTTTTAATATCATCATCATCATCATCATCATCATCATCATCAGATATCAGCGGTTATGTTTTTTGTTCCCTTTCCACTTAAAATGATGATTAACTTACTGAACAACATCACCAACTGCTTCTTTCTTTTCTATTTCTTATATATGAAATCTGGAATGCTGGACCATATTCTCTGAACTTAAGACTTTTGTAAATCGAAAATACTTTCTTGAAAAACGCAAGTGGAACAAAACACTACAGATCATGCAGTTACTAGAAAATACTATTGTAATGGCCTCATTGATTATTTTCCTATAACTGCATGTTCGGTTGCGTGTATTAGTTACCAATATTGCGGAATTTGAAGAATATTTCTTCCTAAACATGGAAACTTGTTCACAACGGCAATCTGGCCACAATTTCATGACCGCATAAAGGAATGAAAACAAAAAGGCACATACCTTCCTTGAAAATAAATAATAAAAATTATTCAATAGTAATTATTACACACACATACACATGTATAGAGATTCATGTTCTCTCTGTGCTTTGTGGGTTTCCTCCTGGTACATCATGCAAGTCCCCTACATACGAACATTCGAGTTACGAACTTTCGAAAATACAAACACGCGTTCGCAAAGTTAGATCACATGTCCGGCTTATATTGTCAAGTCCAGCATCCTCTGCAAGTCCAGTATAAGCCCAGGATGTCCGGCAGCAAACATAAAAGCAATGTATATACATGCATAAACACACACAGTACATTACGCCTAGCAATTACTGAAACATTTTTTCACATTTGCATCCGAGAGCGAAGAGGCGAAACAAAAATATCATCTGTGGATGACACTACCGCGCTCAGAGACCAATAATTCCTGCTCTAGACGACAGACCACATGCCGAGCTCAAAGAACGGCCCTGAAAAGAGTCTGTCATTTGTATCTGCATAAAAGAAAACACATTTGTGCCCCTCTAATGCTTCTCAATCCCCCACTGTCTATTAAACAGAGCAAAAACGGAGGGCCTGCAGGAGTTTACAGCACGGAGACGAGCGTTAACACAGCGCATTAGTTCAGATTAACTCCTGCTCTCAGAGCCATCACGTTAATGCGCCTGAACACGTGAATCAAAAAAAAAAATTTTTTTTTTTTTTTTAGATGCTGCTTGACCCAAAGTTATTAAAAATCAACACCATCCTCCCTTCAGTCCTGTCTTCTCTGAACAATTCCCATCGCCGTCTTTTTCTTTCTTTCTGTGAGACGTACCCTCTCGATGCTTGATTAGATAGTCACAGTTTAAATGCATTGGGTCTGCCTCTAGCGCAGTAGAAATTGATGCTTCACAGCAGACGATGAGACGGTGGACGTTCAGTCCTCTAAATTCCTGGCTAAAGAGAAAATAGTTTCTTTCAAGAAACTACACAAGAAGCATCTGTATGCTTCTCAAGAAACCAATGTCGCTGAGATTTGTATTTAATTTTTTTATGGGATTATGGGATTTCTTACATGACGAGGTTAGGTGCACATTCCATAAAGCGTTACTGTACACCTTTGAATTATGAAAACTATTTCTATTTCTAAATTCTCCCTGGATTTTGCAGGATGAAATAAATCATAAGCTGAAAACGGTTAAACACAGCGACTATACCGTACAAGTGGCACGCACGTGCACGCGGCGGCCTAATCTGACTGTGCGCTAGCAGCGTAGCCAGATCATAAAAGTTGGAAAGAATGCAAATGACATTCATGTGCATTCTTCTGCTCCACGAAGCACAGTGGAGATTTCAATAAGGCGTGTGCGAGAGATAATAAAGAGCGCTCGTAATTATGAGCGATCGCAGATGTGCTAAATGTACCGTGGCGTTTTCCGCGGCAATTTACGGCGCACAAAGGAAAAGTTCACCGACCGCATGGCGACACTTTTATGCCAACGTATGATGTCTGCTAAGTATCGCGTGTTTAAATAATCACTGGGGCGTTCACAATTACAGGATATGGGCTCGATGCGATGACGGGACCGTGACGGAGTCAAAGAAACTGCAGCCCTTCGGTTTGGGATGTTTTGCAGACGGAATGGTGTCAGAGTCTAATTAAGGGCACGCTTTAATCGCTTCAGATTAGCCCAGGGTTGAGTCATTTCGAGGAGTCTAGCGAAAAAAACCAAACGTCAAAGTCACGCATTTCCCAGATCCACATATGGTATTACAAAAAAAGAAAAGAAAAAAAGAAAACCTCAGCCAGGAAGCGTGTCTCAGCATTCGTCACCGTCCTGTAGGTCAAACCGTTTCACATCATGACTACATTAACACATGGAGCTTCCTGTTGTTTCTCACCAAACGGCACAAAGGCCTCACTGTGACGAGGTCTGATCTCCGACCCGACAGAACGCTTAAAGGGACGTCCGCTCTCCACACCTCTCTGACTCTAATTACTGTTTTCTGCAAACATAATCCTTTAAAGCAGCTTTCTGTTGGGTGTGTTAAGGCATGTGCCAGAGCTAAAAGCAAAAGGAAATGAGAGGAGCTTGTACAGGAACTTGTTTAGTGTCTGAGATCTGATCCGACACACTCATCGTCCGTCTCGCTCTCGAGTCTACGTGCGGTTTCAGCTCGTCGTTTTAGACGAATCAATCAAGTGCTGCTATTATTATAAGCAGATATACTGTATAAGGAAACTGGCTTTAATTCTGTGACTTCAGGTTTTTTTTTTTTTTTTTTTTTTTTTTCCAGCTACCAAGCCAGGAGCGAGAGAACCCCCGGGAGGGAGATAAACCCGGCGTGTGTTCGATCTGCAGCTCATTCTGTATCACTGGGTGGTGTAGAATGATTTGTTAGCGCTGCCGAGATTAAAAGGAGAGAGAGAGAGAGAGAGCGGTGACGGCATCATCGGTACAGAAACTTGCGATCTCCAGCATCATGTGCAAAGCGATGACTCGGGCAATACGACAAAAAAATAAGTAAATAAAAAAAACGAAAGCTATGTTCACATTAGAAGCTGGTCAGATCGGATTTGCACGTCACGATGGTTCATTCATAATTACGAGTAACTTTTATCTGACCCTGATGTCGACACGTCCGTCACATCGGTGCTTGCGCAAACAATGGATGCTTGTTTTTTTAGCAAAAAAAAAAAAAAAAAAGAAATCAATCAACTTTATTTGCTGAGGTCAAGAAGAAGGAAGAAAGCCAGATGCCTCACTTTAGCGGTTTTATCAGCTATACACCGCCGCACTGTCAGTACTAACCGATGACGTCATCGCAAGACGCATGCGCAAAGGCAAAAAGTTACATGAATTCCGATCAAGTCACATGACCACAAGCAAAGATGTACATCACACTAGGATTAGATTTGAGTCAGATTGTCTAAACCTTGCACACAACACTTGCACGTACTGACCGCGCTACAAGTGATTTCCACGTTTGGGCCGATAAAGGAGTTCCTGGGAGGCCAGTGTTGGTGTAGCAGGGGATTACATGAGTAAATAAACTGAGTTTTTTTTTTTTTCATAACCGTTAATGTGCGCGATATCAAAAGTCCAGGTTTGACTTGAACACTCCACGTATTACAGCGTTTACTCGACTGACCTTAAATAAAAAGAAGTGCCATTAAAGACATATTATATTACACACACACAGAGTAAGCCTGTGTATACACACAAAAAAAATATTTTCCTTTTTTTTTTTAATTAAATATTTTAATACTGAATGTATTGCTATAAGTTATATATTGATATATCTGATATAATAATAATAATAATAATAATATTAATGTTGCATTAATATAATATACATTGTATATTGTGTATTTTTCTTTTCCTGAAGTGTGTATACATTTTATTTTGGCTAACTGTGTGTGTATACACACACACACACACACGTATACATATATATTATGGAACGAAATGACATTAACTTGCTTTGGGTTTGAATTACCGCTACGTTCTGCCCTGCCTGAAGCTGTTTGTGGCGAAACTGCTGCTAGTTTTCAGAGAAAATTTGTTGGGGGGGAAAAAAATCCCAGCTGGAAAACAAACGCACATACGTCCTGCAGATGTTTCTGCTGCTCATATATACACGGAGTTAACATCAGGAGAGCGGAGCTAGACAGATTTCTCCTTCGCACCCCCACACCACCATCATCATCATCTCATCATTTTTTCCATCTGTAAGGGAATAAAAAATAAATAAATAAAAAAACCTCGGAGGAAGAATAATGTTGGCGTTAATGGGAGTGACTCCAGCCAGAGCGGTACTGCAGTAGCACTGCGGAGAGAGTGAGTATCGGTCGAGCTGGACGTGCTGGCTGAGGGCAGGACGAGAGCCGGAATCCCTCGACGGTTCTGAGATTCTGACCCGTGGGCCGCTAGTCCATGCGCAAACCTTCCATGACGCTATTAAGAACTATTTAACAGATGTAAAGGATCACTACGTTTCTGCTCTGCCACGTGACTGAATGAAAACCTGCGTGTCTGCCATCCGGGTCACTTACGCCGTTTCTACGGTTCCCATCTAATCTCCAGCGTATTCATTATTTTTACATTTTTAATGGCCTATTTACAAGCATCCAACGCCAGCTTTCTTATTACTGGGATGAAATACGCCTGTTATTACATTTACATCTGCTCTTTCGCCCGAGCCACGTTATTCAAAGCCACTGAGCCGAGTTCTGAGTTAAGGGACTCGTTTAAAAAGACTTCGAGGTTTGAACAAATAACCTCTTGGCCCTAGTTCGGAACTTCTGCACTAATTACTTCTTTTATAGTTAAATGAGCCGATACTCACGCGTACGGTTTCCTTTTAAGGTTTGCAGAAAAGTCAGACACCTGTGCCTTTACCCTGACGATGATCTTAATTTTATTATATTTATATTTTTGTATTATTATGAAATATATCTCAGACTTGTCACTTGCACTTGTTTTTCTTTTTTTGGGATTACAATCGCATAAAATGCTACAAACCACACTTCAAAATAAAAAAAAAGCTAAACCTTTGTTTCAAAATGTGTACGTCTCGCAGCCTTGCACGAAACTGGAAAAAATCCTGAAGATTAATTTATGGAAATTTATTCAAAGTGCATCAAACTACTACGATCTCCACCTTTATGCCGTGCTCAGTGACCTCTACTTTGATTAAAAAGTGCTCGCTGCCACTTTACGCCTCCTCTGTGCCAGAGCTGTTACCGTTTTCAACTCGGTCAGACTGATTTCTTCCACAAACATCATAATTATCGTTAGTCATGTGACGAGGTACGCCATCCTAGGGCGTTTGTGGAATTTGTTTTATATTTTTTTTATTACAAAACAGTCTTTTCATATTAACACAACGTTCAGACAAATGGTTTGAACCTGAATATTTTAAATCAGTGTTTAAAAACACTCAGGCTCAGGATTTTGGTCTGGAAGAAGCTCCGGAAGAGCCGAGTGCGTCTGGAGGACGAGACATCAGTGCGAACACCTTACTTCTGTCTCTTCATTCCTAAAACACACACGCACAACTAACATGAAGCACGGAAACAATAAATCATCGTGTTTACGTTTCGCTGTAAACAATCAATCAATCATCTGCTGTTCTGACGCTTCCTGCACGGCTCGTGTTAATCTGAGCCGCAAAAACAGTTTCGTTCAGCCGTGACAATTTGCAACACGAGCGAGGAAGACGAAACAATTAACAAAACTATTTACACTCCGCTGCATCAGGAAACCCAGACGTGATGCTCGGCTGCGTCGGACGGCAAAGGAGTCGCGACCCCGCATGAATCGGTTTTGAATCCAGAAAAGTGACCTCGATTTCTGACAGTAAAACACAACAGTGCCAGTTTGAGGCCGACTCCCAGCTCACAAAGTCAAAACTAAACCGTGAACACTGAGACTGTGACTGTGCTGCCAAATAGTGATGCAACAAAATGTAAATCCGATGCAAAAGAAATAATTAAAGGACAAACTTGTTTTTAATTAATCTGCTTTTTTTGTACCTCTGCATGAACAATATTAATTCGTTCATCTTCTTGTTTACGCTCTCGGATGAAACTATGAGGAAATAAATTTTTTTTTAAAAAGAACGAAAAAAAAAAAAAAAAGTGAACATTTATAGCTAGCAGCTCCAGACTGGAACTCAGACAATTTGTAATTATAAGGTTTTTTTTTTTTTCTTGGGGGGGCGGGGGGGGGGGGAGAAATGGGGTTCATTAACTATTAAGGAATTTGAGGTATTTTGCATAATAAGGCAGAACTGAACAGGTTGCTAGTGTTGTTTAATGTATGAAGGAAAAAATTATCCACAAACTTTAAATTCCTAATCGAGCCGATATTGTGACTTTTTAATTGACTAAATTTTGCATGAAATAACCGTCATTCTTCTTTTATTTCTTTTGACGGAAATAGCATTTCTGAAAATGCGCAAAAAAAAAAAAAAAAAAAAAAAAAGGTAAAAAGCCTACTACGATTTAAATGCCTCCGTTTACGCCAGCAGGCAAAATGTGCTTGTAAAAAAAAATCATCTGTGATCAACACAGATTTGCCCGGTTTCCAGACAGGCCACTTTAATTGCAATGTCAACACGGTGCCAGCGTGGAGAATCGATGAGCTACGCCAGCTTTCACTGAGATTGATGCAGCTTTCACGGCTACGGGCGGCGCTGACTGAGGCTCCAATCAATGGCGGGACGCAGAACAAACCAGCATGCCAGCGAAGCATGGAATTACTCTCTGGCTGGTGCCGCTGCTATGGCACGTCACCAAAACCTTTACAGGCTGTAATGGAAACCGATAGTCCTCCGTTACATAACAGAACACCATGCAATACGAGCGTGTGTGGGTCTGTGTGTGTGTATAAGAGAGAGACAATAAGTAGTTCAAAAGCACAGCTCTTTGACTTGGACTGTAATTATGGCTGACTGGCGTAATTAGTGATCTCATGCAAAATAATGAGCCATTACCACCAACACCAGCAACCTCAGCCAAATAACACAACAAAAGACGATAATAAAGACGCACCAAGTTAAAAGGATCCATAATTTACCTTTTAACAATGTGTACTCGCCCAGAAAATGGCAATGTATGAACGCACTTGGGCGCCTCCTTTTTTTTTTTTTTCATATCAGCTCCCCGTATTGTGTTACATCACTGCCCGTAAAAAATGCTTTCTTTGCAGACAACAATGAAGTCAGTGTGTTCTGTAACGATGCCACAGGAAAAAAAAATACTAATAAAATCGTACACCTTGCTGTGAAAAGGAATGCAAGGAAACTTTGGCTTCATGAGTGCATTAAAGCAGGGAAGTCTAAGAGTGATGATATTACGCTATAACAGCATTTTGAGGTTGAATTTCTCAAAAATCGGTGCAAATTCGGCCATCAGTTTGTTTACTTATTCAATCGTTTTCAGCCATCACTTTCCCAAAGCTCAGGAATGTTACCCAACAACTGCACCACCAAACACAACTACTGATGAATCAATTAATCAACATTCAGCATGTCTTTTTTTTTTTTTGCTTAAGGAAAGGGAATGGTCAAAAAAAATCAAGGTTTAAGGGCGTTCTCACATTAGGCACAATTGACGTGTGTGTGTGTGTGTGTGTGTGTGTGTGTGTGTGTGTGTGTGTGTGTGTGTGTGTGTGTGTGTAAAGCTGTGTTCTGCTTCGCTGACACTGAGAGGCATCTCACGATTTGTGAAAAACACTGTTATTACACAGCCCAAGAGCAACAGAGCTTTCCATTTATTCATTTATTTATTCTTTATTTTTATTTTTTTGGACATTGTAAAAATCTGAAGTAAATATTGCCGAAGATTTCAACAGCCCATACAGAAAGCTTTTAGACAGGTCTATTTGAAAGGCATCACAGTAATGGAACACATCGAGAAACCATTAGAAAAAGCTGAAGATGAGGTTTTGTGTCTCCGGCATCACCTGACTCACACCAGGTATCTCCACTTTTACGTTTTGTCATTCCTCAAAAAACAGCCATTACAGGGTTCGTGTTTGTTTCAGCGGCATCGTGCTTTCAGTTCAGTCCTCTGAAAGTGAGGGCAATGAAAAAAAAAAAAAAAAAAAAAATGAAAAAAAAACCTCCCATGGCTGCTTTTGGTAATGCGTTTCAAATTGTTGCAAGGTGAAGCAACATGCGGTGCATTTTCAAACATCTGGATGGAACCTTTATGAATCTTTTGTACACCTCGGGATCCGTCCTGCCGCCGTGTGCCGCCGTATCATCGCTAAAGACGAGAGAGAGAAATGCAGTCGCATGTCACGATGTTCCTCACACTCGAGGTGTTATGTGCTCTTAATTTGTCTCCCTGCTACCCAGTCAGAGCTCTTCCACTGGTAGATGTCCATCTTCATCTCGTATATCCGTAAAGCTGCCATTCTCAAACTTAAGGCTACAGTCTCAATTTAAAATCAGAAAGAAAAAACATTTAAAGCCTTTAATGTGTAATTTTAAATCCCATGGTTTTGTTTCATTAGCGCTGATTAGTTTTATAAATCATAAATATTGGGTTACAACTTAAAAAACGAAAACTAGACACTTTTTATTGAGTTATGGCTGATGGTCCACTTGCAGTACCGCCTTGGCCTGGTAGGGGACTGGCAGCTCTCACTCACTCACTTCATCATCTATACCGCGTTATCCTGTGTATACAGGGTTGTGGGGGGCTTGGAGACCATCTCAGGAGACTTTAAGTCAGGGTATACCCTGGACGGGGTGCCAATCCATCTCACCATGATGGGTTGGAGGAAACCCACCAAGCACGTGGACTGAATCAAGACCCGAGGCAAGAATCAACACCTCAACCTGGACTGGGAACGAGCTAATTTCACAAAGGTTCAATTACATCAAATTGTCAAACTCCAAATGGCAAAAAAATATAAAAGTTTTTTTTTTTATTCTTTTAATTACTTTTTTTCTTTTAAATAAATGCCACATAAAAAAATCATTATACAACACTTATGTACTTATTATAAGAGCAAGCTCAGTCATGTTTTATTCCTTACAGATAATGAGTGTATAAGTGACCTTAAGATCTAAATAAAACCCAGAAGAATCACTTAACGTAACCCGCTGCACTATGGTTGTCTGCACGCCGAGCTGGTTAGGACATGTTTATTATTAAATTCCAGTTCACTCCACATCACTTAGTTATCTGGATCTAGGCATTACAGTGTGAACAGTCCGGGTCTCCGATGTAACCCGTACGTATCGGCTGTTCCATCAGGATCCGAAACATGGAGAACTTAACACTGCAACTCTGCTTAACATCTGCGTTGACTACTTTTCTAAAGCCTGCAAATCCTTTTAAAAACTATTCGATCATCTTGTGTCAGGAAGCAGTCGGAACAATGCTGTCTGTGGACAAGCAAATATGTGTGAAGTCCAACCTCGATCGTCTGAATGAAATCAATACAGCTCTGTAAAAAAAACTCCTCTGCAGACGTTCAAGGATGGAGCCCAACGTAAAATGGACAGAAATATTGATTTTTTTTTTTTTTAAACAAGTTTGGTTAAACATTATCCAGCTAGTAATGCAAAAAATACAACAACTGCATTTTAAAGCAAAATCTTCTTTTCCTTTCATCTGGATGTTATTCGAGCGCTGTACATGCCTCACCATGTGACGGCACAGCGCCAAAGAGAGAATGCTAGAATAGAAGCCAAAAATGTGTCAGGGCTATATGTGCTTTTTACACAGTTTTGCTTATTACGACTGTTTTTGTGATTATTATATTAAAACTATCCGTGAGACGTTACGGTGCTGTTACATTACCGAACAATTTTCTTGCACTCCTATAGGAATCAAAACAGTTTCCAGAACAAAACTTAATCAGATTTCTTGTACACAGACTCAAACATCCTCCCTGTGCAGATTCTCTGCAGCTCTGATCGAACGCCTAATGTTCGAACATTAGGTTGACGGTGAAACGACATTCCGCATTAGTCAACGCACATCATACTGCTATCGTGTGAGGATCGAAATGTCATATCTGACAGGATAATGAGTGGATTCATGTGTCAACAATCGTCACGTGCACATGACCTTAAAAACAATGATGTTAAAGTGTGCTGAGATTCTGTCCCGCCCAACAAGATCATTAGAAGTAGCTGGTAGAATTACAAGAAAGATAATAGGAATATTTTTAAATAATTTCCATATTACTCAGACACAGGCTGTGATGCTAATTTGAAAATTTTTATAAATCCGTCAAGATAAAAGTTAATGACAATGAAAACTGTAATCAAGCTTAAAGCAGGAGAATATTTTTTTTCCGCACATGGAATGGTCACCACTGGAAACCTTTGGAATGTTCTAGAGAACATCATAGATCATCAATACAGGATACCGGGAAAAAATGTATACAGCTCTGGATGGAAATGAGCATTGTCATGTTGGACAACGTTGCCGAAACAACGCTATTATGAACGTGCAAAGGCGAAATATATATATATATATATATTTTTTTTTTTTTTGTGACATAGTGTATGTAGTGTGATGTGACCAAGAGTGAACTGTTTGGCCATTTGTGTAAAAGATACGCTCGTAACAAACAAGACAGCTCGCCATTCAAACGGCATCCCATCCAAAGTGAAGCATGGTGGTGGAAGTTAACTAGACTCAAAGTCTAGTCAAAATCTACACACAGCGGAAAACACAGGATACAAATGACCCCCCTTACAAATTTTCGCCTTAAGAATGTAAATTTTGCGAGAAATATGCAAAGAAGAATTTTAAAGAATCTTCAGCATATGAATTAATGAGCCGAAACCTCCGGCTATATTGCGTGTACATCCGGGAGCCGTTTAAAACTTTTTTGTGTCAGTGGAAAATAACGCAAGTTTACATATTTTATGATTTGTTTGTGCGTTTCTTTGGCATTTTGTGCAAGATTGTGCAAAAGACAGAGCACCATGGGTCCCAAGAATGTTAGGAACGTTAGCAAGGACGGTAGCAAGAAGAAAAGGAAGCCGCTTTCACAGAAAAAAAATTCTAAATGTTTTAATTGTTTTTATAGGCAATGCAAAAATATGATTATAGTGTTGGAAATTGATAACAATGGTAATATTTCTGAGTGGCCGGAACGGATTACCTGCATTTAAATTAATATCGCAAAAAAGTCATTTTCACCTTAAGTACTCGCATCCAGAACAAATTAAATTTGTATGCTGAGGTTCCACAGCGGTTCCATTCAATCTGCACACAAGTTTTTTTTTGTTTTGTTTTTTTAAACGTTGGATGTCCTTCCTGCAATTCAAGCACGCTTGGGACCAGCACTGCTTGCAGTTGTTGGCTAGTATTAGGTGTGGCAACCCATGAATGGCGGAGCTCAAACGCAGATCTTCATATCCTCAGACCAACAACCTTGAGCCTTAGCCACCTGAGCCACCACTCCCCTCTCCCTTCCATATCGGTGAATGACGTTCCTGTGTCGAGGTGGCTCGTTGCTCACTGCAGTCGCTCCTGTGAACATTCACCGAGTGGAACGCTTGAGCATTGAAAATCGATACTCGTCTCCAACTTGCGGAAGAGAGACGCATACACCAATCCATTTCCGAATGTTCAGACATTAAAGGATTTCCTGGGAGGCCAGTGTTTCAGACCTGAGGCAGAGCAGGCAATCCGGCCATAGCTTTGGCATACTGAGAAAACTTTCTACCTTGACGATGTCCAAGCACTAGTGAAACGCTTGGATTAGTGTGGTGTGCATTAGTTTTTACTCTCAGAACTGTAAAGTCCTGGATTGACTTGAGTAACCAGAGCTTTAATTATTACAGTCATGCATTTTTAGACTGAAACAATTTGCGAAAGATTATTAGCTCCAAATATGATGATTATTAATCAGTGTTTGGGGATCATTTCGGGGATCAACAGACACACAAATCCAAAAACAAAAAAAAATCTCCTACTCATGACATAGTGAAGAAAGCTTGTCCAAACAGCTGTGAAAACACACTGCAAGAGAAATATTACTGCAGATCGTATTCAGAACACACACACACACACACACACACACACACACACACACACACAGTATCAATTCATCTTTTCATTCTAACCTTTAAACCTGAACACGAGGTTTAAAAAAAAAAAAGAAAGAAAGAAAGAAAGAAAGAAAGATGGAAAAAGAAAAACAAAGCAGTGCAGCATGTTGCCTCTCATGTTGCCTGTGTGAAGTTTAAAAGCAGTGTATAGAGTGTGTAGAGTGTGCAGTGTGTGTATAGAGTGTGCAGTGTGTGTATAGTGTGTGTATAGAGTGTGCAGTGTGTGTATGGAGTGTGTGTATGGAGTGTGTGTATGGAGTGTGCAGTGTGTGTATGGAGTGTGTGTATAGAGTGTGTGTGTATGGAGTGTGTATATATAGAGTGTGTATATAGAGTGTGTATATAGTGTGTGTATATAGTGTGTGTATATAGTGTGTGTATATAGTGTGTGTATATAGTGTGTGTGTATGTATATAGAGTGTGTGTGTGTGTGTGTGTGTGTGTAGGAGAACTAACCTGAGCGGTGCAGGGCTCTGGGATTACTGTGCAGCGCGACATGAAAGGCTTTTCAAATCTTTAAAGGTCTTTTTTTTTTTTTTTCATGATTTAAAAAGATGAAAGTAAAGAGTGACTCACCCTCTCTCCGGACAGAAGGAGGCTCAGGCAGAGGGTCAGTATCATCCCAACGTTCCTCATAATTCCTACGAGGCTTCAAGCAGCAAAAGCGAGCAAATCTCTTCTCCTGAGTAACTCTGTGTGTGTGTGTGTGTGTCTCTCTCTCTCCACCTTCGCCCTCTCTCTCTCTCTCCCTCACACACACACCCCCTCAGATACGTGTTGCTTTACCCCCCCTCCCCTCAGACTGTCTCCGCAGCAGAGTTTCGGCTCCTTCTTGTCGTTTTCCCAGAAATAATCACGAAAACGCCTGAGTGCTTCACGCGCAGCCTGTATCGAGCGGTTACTTTGTATCGAGTGAGCGAGCGCGCGACGGCAAATCCAGGTCAGCTGAGCGCGATGATTGACATGTCAACCGACCACTCGTAAGGAAGAGTGGGCGGGACATCTCGCTCGCTCTCTCTCTCTCACACACACACACACACTCTCGTCTTCTTTTCTTTTCTCTTATATAATCTGTCGATTCCTTTATATTCTAGAATTTTCTTCACAATTCCTATAATAAAAGGTTGTGTAACTTTGTGGACAAATCTCACACACTTATTTTTCTGCACCTTTCTGACTTTTTAGGTATTTCTCTACAAAGAAACCATGTGCACTGTCTCCCCCTAACGGACAACTAAGGAGCTTCATACAATGGGCATCTATCTATCTATCTATCTATATATATAGATAGATAGACTTTATTGATTCCATGAGATAAATTATTGTGTTACAGCAGCAGCAGGTTACACAAACAGTAGTAAGGGAAGAGGGGGGGGGCGGGGGATTCAGAATGTAATTGTACCTCATATAAATTAGCATAGTATTGCTGGCAATTAAAAAAGTGGTGGTCAGTGTGTTAAGGCTCTGAGTTTACGGATCGGAAGATCGGTGGTTCGAGCCCCAGCTCCGCCAGGTTGCCGCTGTTGGGCCCTTGAGCGAGTCCCTTAACCCTGTCTGCTCCAGGGGCGCGGCTGACTCTGCACTCTGACCCCTGCCTACTAACAAGAAGCTGGGATATAAAGAATAAAGAATTTCACCGTGCAGTAATGTATGTGTGACGAATAAAGGCTAAATAAAAAAAAATAGATGTGCAAATGTGAGTTTATGGATGTGTGCGTAAAAAGGGACAGTGAATAATGGGACATGTACAGTATATAAGTTGCTTATATAAATAAAAGGTTTTTGTCTCTACAGTCAGAGCTCTTTCAGTGATATCTTTACGTTTCATACACCGGAGGACCCGAAACCAGTCTCAGAAAATTTTCTCTGTCTTTCTGCTTGTCTGTCCAGAACAGATTTTTGTCACAGCATCACGCACAACTGGCACGAAGGAATTTAATGACACCTTTCCAGTCCTTCTGTGTTTACCTGAAGGTAAACCTGTGCCATGAATTAAATAAAAATGTTGAGTAGAGATGAAGTGATGACCAGTTTTGTGCCAGATTATAAACTGGACGTTTTGACAGCGTACTGTACTGCGCATGCGTCTAACTGTGGGCGCGTCTTAAATCGAGCACGGGACAGAATTTATTAAAACTTCTGCAGTCCTTAGATCTCTGCCTGAAGTTTAACCTGCACCTTTAGTGAAATCTAAATTAAGTTAAAGTGATGTTATGAACAGTTATGTGTGGGATTTAATAATCTACTGTAAAATAATCTACTAATGCGCTACTGTCTCA
>JAQMYK010000023.1:19686952-19699527 GCA_030014345.1 Clarias buthupogon | reverse complement strand
CCTCCCTCCCTCCCCCTCTCCCTCCTGCTCGTATCATCTATTGCAAGAGATTGCAGAGGTGCTCCGGTGCTACCGGGACGTCTGAATTAACGGGAATCGATTCGCAGGGAAAATTAAGATTAACTTCACCTGCGAGGTAAGAAAAAGCCAAATGAAATAAAAGAAGGGAAATCAATGTCTTAACTAAAGGATGGCATGAATTATTGATGAGCAGCACGTAACGTAATCTCAGGCATCTGTTTTCTGACTAATATCAGCACATGGTGAGAGAAGCGTCACCGCACAAGCAGTGTCTTATTGATTTTACGCTCGCATATCCATGGGGACGGAGCATCCGAACATGGCCAGAGTTACATACGAGGTGTGAGGGACATACAGAGCATGATGTAAATGAAAAACATTTTTTTTTAATGTTTATGTTTTCGATACCGTGCTGATACTTGTTTCATTAAATTCTTTAATTGAACTGAATGAAATTACAAATAGACAAATTTGTTCAAATTAGAAAAACATGCATGTTTCCATCCGCTCTGTTCAGACAAAGATTGTAAAACATCCCAGATTTAATTTAATTTAAATAAAATAAAATAAAAAAACACCTACAAAATGCATAAATACCAGCATTTGGAAAGGTTAACTATATAAAATAATATAATATAAAATATGAAAAGCATAAAATCACATGTACAGTTAAATGACATTCACATTCATCTGCACTTCGTGTTTTATTATTATTTATTATTATTTTTTTAATTATTGAAATCACAGCTATTAATTTTAAGATTAAAGTACAAAATGTCAGTTTAATTAAGTGTATCCTCTTTTTCGCTATTCGAGACCAGTGACGTCTACACAATTTCGAGTGCGTTTTCCATGTAGGTCTGATGATACTGAAGGACTGTTGGACAGTTGGCTGCTGTTCTCCAGCCAGCTGTGGGTCATTTCTTATTCACAGCTGCCAAGACTGAAACACATGGGAAAATGATGACCTCCGGAAAAAGCAACTAGATATGTGATCATTTTTATGGCTGTGGATTTCCTAAACATTTCATAGTCACATATGTTGCCCCGTACTGACAGTTGTAAACAACTGTTTAGATCTAAATTTGATCTTAATATTTATTTCTGCTTGTTTTAAAGAAATTTCCATTTACGTTACAAAATAAGAGACATGCTGCGATACCGCTGTGTCCTAATCTATATGCAAATGTGAAAAATAGTGAGGCACTCTTAAAAAAAAAAAAAAAAAACACTTAATAATCATTTGACTGAGTGTTCTAGAAGCATCAGGATGAATTCGTTCTCTGCATATTATGACATCAACGTATGTAGCACAAGTGACATCACCTTTACGGTAGAATGAGCCACATACCCTAAACCCGAATGTCTTATTTATTTACCATTTAAACATACAGCATTTATCAATAAATATGTCAGAATATACAGTAGGACTATGAATATAGAGCTTTCCATTCAAAAATTTTATTTATATTGTATGTATAAGAATATATTTATGTTCATTGTCGGAAAGCAGCTTTACAGAATTAACATATGCATGTGCACACATATGTATCTCATACTCTATATCACTTATACATAAAAATGGTTAAAGCACAAACTGGGATTGAATACAGAAAATATTGCTTTAGATGCATCATAGCATTTTTATAGGAATACATACAGCACACTTTCAATTTATGAACAAACCCACATTTATGTAGTACTGTTCATATACTGTATTATTATTATTATTATAGGCGTGTTTATAGGGACAGGTGAGGCAGAACACCATCATGTCAAATCAGCTGCAAAAATATTCATCTTTAGTCCTCATTCAAATCGAGTCATAAGCCGAAGTCTTAATGAATTTGCCTACCTTTATAGATGTTTTGCATCTAAAAAGATGTTGGTTATTATTCAAAATAATAGGAACTGCAGCCAGACCACTGGGACAGGACGCATGCTGCCCCGCGCTTATTCTGTAAAGATATTCAGTGGAGGAAGAGTAACAGACAGCACGGTTACTGACACGGTTAGGGTCACCAGTTTGGTCTGGTTTTAACATACCATGTGTAGCTGTACTCTGAGATTGCGTATTATATTTCATTCTAATAAAGTTCCCCCAAAACAGCCAATTTGTAAGCTGTCTATCTATGACGTACAGAACCATTAGTGTTGTTAAATTGTTACAGTATGTTGCAAGATTGGGAGAAAAAAATGGGGGATTTATGGAGTGGATGATGTCCATACATCAGAAATGCTTCATCTAATAGGGTTTCAAAGGAAAGGGAAAGGAAAGATGAAAACAGGTGTTTTCCTGTTGCCTGAATTTTTGGGTTAGTGATTTGAGATGTAGTTGGGAATTTTAGCTGAAACCTGGCAACCATGGTTAATATTAATCAGACCATGTGTGTTCAGGAAACACACTGCAGAAGGGGAAACACCTTCTGAATCGAAACCAGTTAAACAATGTTCAAAATGAACAGGATTACGCAAACTACACCAAAAATAGTAGACAGTGTCCTGTTGCATAAGGCAAGTGTGAAAGCGTCTCTGCTTCATTTTTGTTTTTAGGCGACATCATTGATAATGTCACATCCTGCCCCAGTAAAAGTAGTTCAAAATCTCTTGCTGATTTATTTATTTTTTTATATTCTATAGGCCTAAATGTTCTATATGCATTTAATTTCGCAAGATAATGAGCCTTGTTTGTGCAAATGCATTTTAAATAATGGTTGATAATAAAGCGGAGTAAAAACCCAGACTGTGTTTCTTTCAAAGAAAAGAAAAATCAGGAATCGAGTACAAGTTGAAAAGAATTTTTAAGCCATATTGAACTACACAGCTGGACTCCAACACTAACCAGAATAGAGTAATTTGTTGCTCTCTGGGATTTCTGAAAAATTCTTGCCTGATCTTTCTACCGAAGCATATATACGGGTTGGGAGCCTACTGAGAAAAAGCGAAATGTGGAGATGAAATCATTGCCTATTCAGTATTGCAGAAGGACAGGATCGTAGCAAACGTTTCCTACTGGTACGTGTCATTTCCTTTTTAGTAATTAGCGGAGCTCGCTATTGCATTCCTAGAAGCGGATCTGATATCTGTATGCGTTGGCCTGGCGTATCGCAAAGCGCTGCTATGACGGAAAATCTGGAAATTTAGACGTATAAAAAAGGGAATTATAGAATTCCATGTTTAATTATTACTGATTTTTACATGCAATCTCACACACCAGAGTAGTTATAGGCCTCCCGCGTGGAGCGCTAGTGATGAGTGATGATGGACCGTAACGGTGATGGGGGAGAACATGAGCGTTTATGACACATAAAGAATAAGAGAAAAAGAGTAAAAAAGAAAAACTCAAGGACGCCAGGTGAGTCCTGAAAGCTGCCTTTGTGCGTAGCCTGGCAGGAGAAACACTGACCTAGTCTGTGACGTGCTACACGCGTTACACTCCCCCAAATACACACACACACACACACACACACACACACGAAGGGGGTTATAAAGAAGAGGAGAGAGGGCAAACAAGTCAACCTCAAAACTGCACCATGTTTTCATACCAAACACAGAGTCCAGTCTTTCCCAAGAGTAACCGCTCATAAAGTCGATTTATTTTCCCCGCTCGCTCAGATTTAATTTTACTTCTTAAAAGTTTTTGTTATCCCTGATCTCCCTCCCCTCCCTCCTCCCTCCTCCCTCCTTCAATGTTGGCTGTACCGAACTCTGTTTCACTAGAGCTTGGAGAGAGCCTGATGCTATCTCTGTGCGGCTCATGTTTAGCATGCTCAGGCCAAACACTAGGCCAGTGTGTGTGTCAACAGCAGAACGGTCTCAGACCACCGGTGTAAATGCAGCCGCCGCAAATCAAGCATGGCTATATGCTGGCACACACACTCTGTTTTGTGCACGCTGGAGATGCTTCACTGAGTGCATGCTGGATGTAATATTTTGACGTTCCAGGGAAGAACAAAGAGAACTCGCTGACGAATGGATAATTTTCAGAGAAATGCTTACTGCACGTATTGCACACATTTAAATGTATATTTGATTGTCTGCTCAGCTTCCTTGTGTTGCTTAGGACAGGTTTATTTTATTTATTTATTTATTTTTTTGCTTGCCTTGCCTGATATTTTTAATTAAAATTTCATTCCATTTAGTTTTAATTACATGCAAAATTCCCAGTCTCGCGTATTAAAATATTCAAAATAGCTGCAGCATTACAGAAAGCGAATAATATATTCTTTGATTACGTGAAGCGTTTGATTAGTGACAGAATGCATGAGTGTCACGTGCTAGACTAACTGACCAGAAGGCTATTTAGTGATGCGTGTTCTTGATTTCTCTGCTAGGATAGCACAGAGGGACTCGGTGAGCCATGAGGAAACTGGAGAGAGAGGAGAACGTGCCACTCTTCACTTTGATTGGACGACGAGACGAGGACCACACACCGCTGGTACGGCGGGTTCCAGCCCGGCTTTGAGAAAGAGGAAGGAAGTGTAAAAGCCAGAGTTTAGGCCAGCGAGTGCTGTATCTCCTACTTCTTTCTAATGGACCAGTGGCTGGGGGAGCTATGCCAGACCTCGGGCCTTTTCCCCCCACCGCGTCTGCTCCTTGCTGAAGCTCCCAGCTGAGTCCTGGAGAGCTAAAGGCTGAGAGCGACGAACCCCCATGCAGGCGCGCAAGAAGTATGTGCTGCTGGGTCTGTGTACGTGCTGCTGGCTGCTGCTGTTCTACTGGGGCGGCCTACACGAGCGGCTCCTCGGCCTGGTGACGCACAGGAGGGCCGAGGTGCTGCGCCCATGGCCTGACTGGCTGGACCGAGCCCTTTTACCAGCGTACGCCAGCCATGCGGAGCTGCAGAACGGAGCAGGGCCTGGTGACTCGCCTGCGCCGCGACGCCAGGCCTGGAACAGTATCTATAAGGACAGCCGGTGTCGAATGGAAACGTGCTTCGACTTCAGCCGCTGTCACGGACGCGACGGCTTCCGCGTGTACGTATACCCGCCTGAGAAGGGCGACCGCGTGTCGGAGAGCTACCGCAAAATCCTGGCCTCGGTGGCCGAGTCCAGATACTACACATCGGACCCACGCGAGGCCTGTCTGTTCGTGCTGGGCATCGACACGCTGGACCGCGACCAGCTCTCGACGCAGTTCGTCCCCAATGTCGACGAGCGGATCCGTGGCTACCCGCTCTGGAACGACGGACGCAACCACGTGGTTTTCAACCTGTACTCGGGCACCTGGCCGAACTACACGGAGGACCTGGGATTTAACATAGGCCAGGCCATCCTGGCAAAGGCCAGCCTGAACACGGAGCACTTCCGGCCCGGCTTCGACGTCTCCATTCCATTGTTCTCCAAAGAGCATCCACAGAAAGGCGGCGAGCGTGGCTGGTTGTTGCGCAACACCGTGCCGCCGAAGCGGAAATATTTACTCATGTTCAAGGGGAAACGCTACCTAACGGGGATCGGTTCTGACACACGGAACGCACTGCATCATATCCATAACGGCAAAGACATCATATCCTTAACAACCTGCCGCCACGGCAAGGACTGGGAGAAGCACAAGGATGCTCGCTGTGACCACGACAACCAAGAATACGAGAGGTAAGTCACGGTAGTGTTGCTGTTAGCGATGAACCTGAGCTCCTGCTTGCTGAGAATGTGACGAAACATACTGTCGCTTACTGTTTAAGAGGGTCCTTGTATGAGACGTGTTGTTAGTGTGTACGAGGAGCGTGAAATCGTACACTCTGCGTGTGTGTACAGCGTGTAAAGTGCACAGTGTTCAGGTTCAGACAGATGCAGCTATTCAGGACGGTGGCTGTAAATCAGGAAACGAGGAGCAATCACGGGAACTAAGTGCAAATCAAGAACAGGAACTTGAATCCATTTTGGTTCTCTGCTGGCGTAATGACCACAATTATTCATAAATACTTGTGGAGTTTGTTTTTTCCCCCCATAGCATTACTGTTGTTAGCATAAATACTGTGTCATGTACAAGCTGCAGGCCTGATGTAACTCTAATCATATTTCACTAAACATATACTACATCTGGCATCACAGCAAACTGATTAGATGATTCGATGCAAATTTACTTGGAGTACCAGCGTGCAGTTATAGAAATGTAACCTCCTTTTAATGGAAGAAGAAAATATAGAAACAAGTCGAACCCGAGAAAGATGATGAGACCAGATGCTTCCGCGCAGATGTACGAGGGCGAGTCCAAAACGATCCGCGTTCCGGCTGTAGAGTTTATTTTAATTAACATTTAGAAAAGACAAATGCATAATTTCTTTTCCGACATAATCTCCTTGCTTTTCAATACACACTGTCCATCTGTCCACAAGCTTTCTTATTCGTATTTCATATTCTCATTACAAAGTGTTTTATTCTGAGCTGTGAGCCACGAATGCACCGCTGTCTTCAGTTCTTCATCAGAAGTGAATCTTCGTCCTCGTAGTTCTGCTTTTAGGGGACCAAACAGGTGAAAGTCTGATGGAGTGACATCAGGACTATAGTCAGGACTACGGTGGCTGAGAAGTGCAAAACAAATTAACGAAACTGAAAACAAAATAAATAAATAAAAACGAAATAAAAATACCAAAAACAAAACAACAAATTAACGGAAAACAAATTAACAAATTCAAAACCAAATTAACAAATCCGAAAACAAAATAACAAAAACAAAAACAAAACAACAAAACCCAAAACTAATTAGTTTTTTTGTTTTGGGTTTTGATATTTTGTTTTCGGATTTGATATTTTGATTTCGGATTAGTTATTTTGTTTTCCGTTTTGTTAATTTGGTTTTGAATTTGTTACTTTGTTTTGGGTTTTGTTATTTTGTGTTCAGTTTTGTTAATTTGTTTTGCACTTCAGGGCCACCATACAGGACGCTTTAACACCTCGACAGTGTGGACAGAAGTGTGCGGACATGAGATAACGACGCCCTCGGATAGCGGTCCTCTTTGTTTAATCCGAAGTTTAGTCTTCAGCTCTTTAATAAGCGTCTGACTGTAACGAGCACTGCTGATTGTTGAACCTTTTTCTTGATGATGTTCCAATACTTTTGGCCCTTGAGAATTCCAGAAAACTGTAAGCGTTGATGAATTTTCCAACCGACTTTTGCACTTTTTCTCGGTCGCCGATTGAGGATGTTTCCGTTCCAGACTCTGCCGTTTACTCTCAGACTCGTAGTGATGAATCCATGTATCGTCACCGGTAATGATTCTCTTTAAGAAACTTTCACCTTCCTTACAGTATTGCTCCGCATTGTGTTCGCAGATATACAAACACTTCTGTTTATGCACTTCCGTGAATTGTTTCGGCGCCTGACACACCCTCAGACCACAAAAAAAAAAAAAAACACGCCACACTGATTGGGGAGGAAGGAGTCTGGAACGGAAGGCGCTGATCAGCCAGAGCGGCCGGCAAAAGTCTTAACATAACCGGAGTGCGGATCATTTTTGATTCGTCCTCGCATAAGAGAGCGTTTCTTACTGAGGTGTTGATGGCGGGAGTTCAACCCACTGAGTCGTGTCAGTAGGAACAGTGACATTTAGCTCTATGTAAAAAGGCATCGATAAAAAAAGAATTTTTGTAAAATTGTGGCCGTGACTGTTTGACTGACTACGAGAAATGACTGTAATGTTTGTGTATTAGTGTGAAATGTAGGGAGAAACGTAACAGCAACTGTCCTTTCGAAGACTAAAAATGTCAATGCGGGATGTGATTAGACTGTCAGCATGAACTCTCCATCCACAAGCACACAGAGAGAGAGAGAGAGAGAGAGAGAGAGAGAGAGAGAGACGGATATTATAACGGCTGCAGTGCAGAAACTCCTGAATGACAAAAGCACATTTAAGTGTTCAGTGCTGCAAAAACCGTAGGCACTGGGCTAAAGAGAGGTGATGCCTTCAGATGAATCATTCATCACTATAGTTTCAACCAAAGTTGTCAAACATACACTTTAAAAAAAACTGTACAGTGAAAAGGGGTATGCTGTGAAAGACATTTTGCTTTCAGGCAAGAGACAACCTTATAAAGGGACGGGTCAGAGCAATACTGAGTTATTCCGACTCTCTGACAGTGACGACGCGTGTATTTGTAAGGGAAGGATACGTGTCTCAAGTGGAACGGTGGCTTAGCGGTTAGCGCTGTCGCGTCAGACCTCCAAGGTTGGGGGTTTGCATGTTCTCCCTGAACATTGGTGGGTTTCCTCTTGGTACTCCACATTCCTCAGACATTCCAAAGACATGCAGTGTGGACTGACTGGCATTTCCATGTTGGCCGTAGTGTATGATTGGGTGTGTGATTTTTTTCCTCAAATCCAGAGTGCACCCCGCCTTGTGCTTCAGGTTCCCCGGGACCCTACAGAGGATAAGGGGTATGGATAATGGATGGATAGTTTTAATATATGGATGGATGATGAATGGATGCTACGTCTGACCAGATCTCAACCCAGTTGAATGGAAGAACGGTCAACAAATACCAAGTACAGTTTCAGAGATCTGTAGAATCTAAACCACGTTTTAGGCTTGTTTTGGAGATGATCGACTTGTAAGTAGGGCTGTAGCTATCGAATATTTTAGTAATCGAGTATTCTACCAAAAATGTAATCAAGTAATCAGATAAAATGTACTTTTGCTTAATGTAAAATATATAAGAGAAACAAAGGTTAATTGGTTTTCTTTTTAGAAAAATCTACTTTTATTTATTTAACGCATACAGCATTTTATCTTTTTAAGGAATAGCTTATACCCCTATCTCACCTATGCGATGTTAGGTGCCGTGAGCCGCCGCGATTGCCCGCTGACGTTCCGCGAAGTTCTACAAGGTCCGCCAAAAAAATGAAACATGTTTTTAAGGCGGGTTAAACATGTTTAATTTTTTCGCGCGGAAAGATGGAAACGTAATCGCAGCGTCAAAACTCATGATGAACCGTACTTCCGGCCACCGCGCGAAACCGCGTAGGTGAGATTAGGAGTATTAAAGTTTACTGAGATGAATTAAGTGCATTACAGTGCCATACATTCTTATTTTAAAGCCTTTTCTCAGATGCAAAAACTAAAAAACAAAAAAAAAAAGGTATTTCAAATTACTTTAAGGATCAAAAAAACTAAGGCACAAATTGAAATAAATAATTATAAAAAAAACACTAAGGTGTGCAACTAAACTTTCAGAACTAAAAGTTTCTAAATCTACAGCTCAGGCGTAACATACTGTATAATCCTTTACTGACAATTTGTCGTTTTCTCTTGCTGGTTTCTTCATCTCTTGGCTCCTGATATTTTTATCGCTCCCTTCCATTTTGTAGCCGCAACAGAATGCTCCCTCAAATCAATACACAGCTAACTGTTTGCGTCTCCTTCCGCTTTTTGGGTGACGTAATCGCTTCTTCTTTGTTGGTGTTTACTGGCGGCTTGCATCCAGTAGCGCACTTTGTCAAAACAAATAATCGCGCAAAAACATAACGCAAACTTTTAAAATGAATTAAAAGAAGCTTCGAGGCAGAAGATTTTGCCTCCATCATTTTTTTGTAATCGATTTACTCGAGGAATCGTTTCAGCCCTGCTTGTCAGTACAATTTATTAAGTTTATTTTAGAATAATGATCATAAATAATTATAATAAGCATATAATCATTCAATTTATACTTAATTCGTAAGTTGATTATGTGTAACTAAAGGTTGAGGCTGACTAACAGGAAGCGGTAACCTGCTATTCAGGCTGTTTATGTAACTGCCGCGAATGTGCGGCAAAGTGTATCGTCTTAATAGTTCCATCAGTGCGTAGCGTAGCGCAGCGCCTCATGCCTGTTTACTTTGGGTTTGTGGTGTGGACACATTTCCACAGCACGGAGTGAATGAATGAGTTCATTTATTCCACATGACGAGTTCTGAGGGTCTCTCTCTCGCTCTCTCTCTTTCTCCAAGAAAAGGAAAGGGGTCTTATAACCACACTAGCTGGAAACGGTACTGTAAAGTGCTGCTTGGTGGTCCATGGTCTGAGGGCCATTTCTGTTTCTTCCACGTAATGAGAGTGGAGACCAAAGCTGCTGAGCTCTAGGCAGGGAAAAAGGATTTCATTTTGTGTTCACACTCGGCAGGCAGCGAGCAGGGTAGCGGTGGCATCTGAAGGAGACGAACCAGAGCAACAGAAAGAAAAGAAGAAAAAAAAAAAACAAAGCCTGTGAAGATCAGCACTGCATGAAATGAGGTCTATTAACTCATTTGTTTCCCTGTTTCCTTCTCCTGCTCGCAGTCGCTCCGTCTGGTTTTCTCAGTTGATGGAGGATAGAGACGTAGGAAAGGAAACGTTCTTAGGAGGTACTCGCAGGTTAATGATGTCCGGCATCTGCCACCGCAACAGATTAACCTGACATCACCTCAGACCATTTGCGAAGAAGGAAAGAAGCGGAGAGAGAGAGAGAGCGAGAGAGAGAAAGACAGAGAGGGATACAAGCAAGCGAAGGCTTATCACAACCTAATGGCCTACTTCGCTCGCTGCTTTTTTTTAAGGGAAGAAAAACCTGCATTGTACTGAGAATGCAAATGAGGATGAATGTGAGAGCAAGTTAGGGGAAGAAGAAG
Organism: Clarias buthupogon; assembly: GCA_030014345.1. Taxonomy (NCBI): domain Eukaryota; kingdom Metazoa; phylum Chordata; class Actinopteri; order Siluriformes; family Clariidae; genus Clarias; species Clarias buthupogon. Next base: position 19,688,928 of record JAQMYK010000023.1, on the reverse strand, counting down.
AAGAAGAAGAAAAAAAAATAGGACAGGCTGTTGGGGGACATTTCTGGGACACACTCGCACTATCACACATGCACTGCCTTCCCAGAAGTCTGTCTCAAACTGTTATGTAAGATATTGTGCAGAAACACCAATGTGTGATGTCTGTGATCAAGCACACAGCGAAAGCAGAACAAGCAGCGATAAAAAAGATATAGCCTACTTCTTCAGGACGCCTTATTTGGGCTCGACGACGGCGCTCGCGCTCGCTCTCGCCATGTGGAGGACTTCCTTACAGGTCATTATTCCTGAACATAAAAAGCCTGGCAGACAAAAAGAAGCTAATAAAAGCGATAAACACACATTTTTCTACTCTACTGTCCAAATAAATAAAACATAACAGCAGAAGAAAGAAAAAGAAAAAAAAAAAAACACCAGATTTGTGAACGGATGTACAGTATAAATGGTTTGGATTGTTAAAGCAAGTGGAGAGAAAAAAATAATTGTATTTAAAAGGATGCAATTAAGATAGTGTTTTATCAGGGTATTAGTTACACCATCGTTAGAAAGAGAGAGAGAATTTGAGTAAGTGTGTGTGTGTGTGTGTGTGTGTGTGTGTTTGGCTGGCGTTTCCCAATAGTAATAATAAAATTTAAAAAAAGCTACATCCAACTGTAATTAAGAGGGTGTGAATTTGTGCCCCTAGATAGAGCATGCCTAGTGTGGGTCAAGCTTAAGCCACAAGGAACTGCATCTAATAATAAAATGCTTTGTTCATTTTAAGGATCCCCTGAAGGATTTCTTTCTTCTTCTTTTTTTTTTTCATTTAAATTACTTTCATTTTTATTTTGCATGACGTTTGGATTGGAATTATTCCCTGATCATAACATAGTTAGAAAGTAGGGATCAGGGAATCTGTAAAGGGAACCATAGGAGGTCCCTATTGTTTATTTATTTACAGTTTAGGAAATTAATTCAAACCACCATGAAAAAAGATATTACGTTTTTTTATTAATGAGCTCTATAGTTAAAAGTCAAGTCAAGTCAAGTCGGCTTTTATTGTCACTTCAACCATACAGTATACAGTTAGTACACAGTGAAACGAAACAGTGTTCCTCCAGGACCAAAGTGCTACATGCAACATAAATTAACAACATACATTAACAAAAAATTACCTAAATAACTTAGAGACCTAATTAGCTGGTTAAGTTAACAGAGAACTGTCTACGTTTTTTACAGACGTAAAAGAAAAAGTCAGAAAAAAATCTAATCGGTTTATTAATAATGTTATCCAGACTGTACTGACAGTTTTAAAAAGATGTACAAATGAATAGTTACAATTAATTAAAAAGAAATAGTCACCATATCTTTGTATACACTCAAACCGAACATTTAAACAGTGTTACTGTAGGTTCATAAAATTATTTGCGTTACAAAAGGTCACTGGTGGCAAAAAGAAAAAAAAGAAAGAGATGAGATACATATCTCTTTTTCAATAACATCCAATATTTGAGCTTTTCTGTGTGCATAAATAAAGCCTGGGGTTTGTGCTGTATATACTGTAACTACATAAATGTCATATACAGATTACTGCTGCATAGTATTAACCTTGAGAAACGACGACCTGATATCTTATTGTATTTCAAAAAAGTAAAAAGTCAGGGTCAACCAGCAAAAGATGATACAGTAAGACCGTACATCTGAGTTAATAATTTTATAAAAAGGTTGATGATATTTAATTATAATAAACATTAATTTAGTACATACAGTAAATAATATAAATTAGAAACCCTACATAGATGGTTATGTAACTGTCAGGTATAATTGGTTCATTTGGAGGCTAATTTAAAGCTTACTTGCTGTTATTGTTGTTTTTTCCTGCAGTTTCTAATGAAATATATTAAACAATGCTTTCAGGATACACACTACCGTTCAAAAGTTTGGGGTCACTTGCAAATTTCTTTGTTGTTGTTTAGTGATTTATTTTCTACATTCTACAA
>JAQMYK010000023.1:19627748-19648750 GCA_030014345.1 Clarias buthupogon | reverse complement strand
CAGGTTGGAAGTGAACCTTTTATTCATTTAATTTTTTTTTTTTTTTTTTTTAAGTTTAAAGCACTGAATTTGTGTTGCATTAATCTTTATTTTAGGCTTGTTGCTGTAGCCGGTAATAAAAAGAAAGGAAAAAAAAAAAAAAAAAAAAAAGACTAGCCAATGAGATCAGTAGGTCAATATGGACAAATATAAAATAACATATAGACCACAAATATAAAATGTTGCCTTAAATATATTACATGATTTATGGGGTTCTAGATGTTAAGCATGTTCAGTATTTTTATATCTGTGTATCACTGACGAAATCATCGACTTGCTCACACACTGAGTTACGAGCGGGATCGGGGGCTTTTGAAGTGAAGCTCTAAGCACGGAATATTTTTAACTCAAGAGTCTTGTGTTGTCGTTGTTCCAGAGCTCCAGTATGTACCAGCGTAGAGATTAAAAAAGAAAAAAAAAAACTCTGATCCCTCACAAGCACCAACCAATGTGAGACAGACTGACCGATGACCTTTGCGCTTCCGATATGGATGAAAGAAGGATCAGCGGACAACTGGTGGCTGTCTGTCATTAGAGATGGGTCTGGCCCAGCTGCGTGTGTGAGATAGCTACTGGAGTCTGTCTGGCAGGAGCATCAATGATAATGAAATCATTGAGAAACAGAGAGGTTGGCAGGCTGCTGCATTCATTATAAAACGCTGCTGAGAAAATGCACCCTATAATATTGCTTTCACACACACACACACAGTAATGCAGTATATCAAATGTATAACAGCCGTCCTATCATATCTACCGCAGTGTCGTAACCAGGAAGCAGTTTCCCAGTTCCAGCTTCCATCGCCTAAACCTACACACACACACACACACACACATACATCGCGTGCCCGATTAGGATTCTCTTATCCATTCTCTTATCCGCTTTCTTCCGCCCCTGCATTCCCAAACAGGTACTCCCTCGCTTGGCTCACTCTCACACGCACGCTCTCCTTCTCTCACACTTCCACATGGCAGCTCTCCAGGCACCGGCAACAGCTGAGCAGTCAGAAAATGCCGGGCAGTGATGTTACACAGAGAGCGAGAGAGAGACGAGCAGCTGCCTCCAGAGAACACTCCTCAGACCTCTCAGTGATACAGAGGGAAGCTATAATTTATTTAGGCCTAAATAATGCAGGGTCTTATTGGGAAAACACAAAAAAAAAAAAAAAGCCAAGCCAGACAGAACAGGAGAGAAAGAGAGGGGAAGTCGAGAGGGAACAGACTTGGAGGAACAGTTCATCTGTTACTGGCAACGGAAAAAGATCTGCTCGGTTCGATCCGGATAGGATTTCCTGCATATTCCTTTTTAAATGTTGACAAGCCCTTCCCCAAGGAGTCGCAAGAAATCGGAAAGAAGACTGTGAGGCATCTTTGTGCTACGATGGAGTAAACGTGCCCATGTATGCCAGGACACACACACACACACACACACACATGCACGCACATACACACACATACACACACACGCACCATATTACTGCCATCAATTTCAAAAAATTTACATAAAGAGCAAAATGCACAGACTTGAAAAATAAAACTTCTTGCTGTTTTATTATAACCAAAATATAAATCATAGAATTCAGAAAGTTAGTTAATTATAAACTAATTAATGAATATAAATGAAACAAAGCAGTTTAACACTGACTAAATGTTCTCACATGCTCCTCAAATAATCCCATTTTTCCACAACATACCATTAATTCCATCACTTTCTTTAGTTAATGCATATTATATAATTTAATTTGCTTTAAATGTAAAACTCAAAATCTGGCCAGATACTAATATTTCACTGGACTAGCCTTGATTGCGATGCAGATTTGGCGTGGCATGCTTTCAAAAACCCTTATGCAACATCATAACGTTTATTTCTGCCCAGTCTTGCGTTACAGTTTGGCCGCGATATCGCATTGATGGCGGGAGAGTCGATGCGACTGCTTGCTCGCTCTCACTTTCCTTGTTAAACATAGCTGTGATTTTTTCTAGTGTCGATTTTTTTTCTTTATTAAGCAACTACACCTAGCGTTTAATTAAGATATTTTTTTTTTCCCGACCAGATTTCTCTTGCGTGGTTGATGTTTCAGCGCCGTCTCTCCAGGTTTTGAGTTTGATGATGAGTTTGACAGTTCTTAACCCAATTACAGTCATTTCAGCAATCATTTTCTTTGATTGATCCAGACCAATAATTTGACCCTTCTAAAAAAAAACAATAACTTTTCTACGACTATGTGATACGTCTACTGAGAGGTTTGTTTAAGAAACAAGAAACCACTCGCTGCATCAATTAGTGCTAAATGAAGTTTTGTCAACTGAAACATATTAATCAGTGCAGTAATTATGCAATTAAAGCCTCTTAAGTATTTGCTTATTTATATCCAAATGATGACTAATTTATGGCAGTGTATATCAGGTTGTTTATAAGATGAAATGGTTAATCAGTCATTTAGATGCCTATTGTAACGATATAACCATCGAAGCAATAACAAATATGTACATCCTGTAAATATGTGAATATTGATAATGTAGTTGTCCTGTGGTCTACACTAGTATATTGTGGCTCAAATCAAAATGCAATCAAAGATGGTGAACAATGCAAAAAAATAATAATAATAATTTTTATATATGGTCACTCCTTTTTAAGAGATCGATCTATAATTGGAAAATTTGCTACTTGGCTGGTGCCAGATGCACATTACTGTATTTCATTTATACGTAAAAATGTCTAGAGCTGCTTTCAAGTGCAGAAATTCCATATGTATACATATACATTGTTCTTAACTTTAAAGAACTCAATCAAAACAGAACTATCTGACAGATAGCAAAAATATTAGACCAAATAGTTGATTTATCCACCATCTTAAAGAGAACAAACACACCAGTAAACTCAGCAACATCAAAAGGCCTGGAAAACATGTCGGGTACATAACAGGGGAATTCTTTCCCCGGGGAATAGAAATAGACCTTGGCAACAGTCGGCCAGATCGAGACCACCACAGAAGGTAGATCTACACTAAAGTCAAAAGTTTGGACACACCTTCTTAGTGTTTTTTTTTTTCTCCCCTCAACACTGTACATCAATGCTGAAGACTTTGAAGTGATGACGGAAAACATATGGAATCATGTAGTCAACAAAAACATGTTAAATAACCCAGACTATGTTTTACATTTTCGATTATTTAAAGTCGATCTACCAAATGATGGTCCCAGTACGTGTAAACCAGATGGGATGACATGATGTGGCAGCCATGCTGGTCAAGTCTGCCCTCAATTCTGACTAAGTGACCAACAGCGTCACCAGTGGCGCACTCCCACAACATCACGCCTTCTCCTCCATGCTTCAGTAGGAACCACACATTCAGGAACCTTCCATTCACCCCTTCAAACTCCAACAAATACAAAGTGGTTAAAACCAAAAACCTTAAATTTGGACTCATCAGACCGAAGGATGGTTTTTCCGCTGATCAAACGTTCATTCCTTCTGTTTCTTGGCCCTTCGGTTTCAAAGCTCTTCTGCTTGTTGTTCTTCCGAAGTAATGTTTTCTTTGCCGCAGTTCGACCATGAAGGCCTGACTCACGCAGTCTCCTCTGAACAGTGGATGAAACAGAAATATGTCTGCCGTTTGAACTCCGAGAAACATTTGTGTGGGCTCTAATCTGTAAGGGGCTGTAAACCGGTGGTTTCCGAAGCTGGTCAGTCTATTAAACTTATACACTGCAGAAGAGTCAGCTCTTGGTCACCCATTCCTGGGACGGTCCTCATGAGAGCCAGTTTAGTCATATCGCTCGATGGTTTTGGCGAGTGCACTTGGGGGTACAGTCAAAGATCTTGAGATTTTTTTCAATTAACTGACATTTCTTAAATTAATGATGCACTGTTTTTTTTCTCTTTACCTACCCATAATATGGATTTGAACAGTAGTTGTAGTAGCGCTAATAGGGCTCTATTAGGAATAATAATATTCTATAATAAGAACTCTTGATAAGACACCCGTGAACTCAAGAGTCTGATAAGACAGCGCCATGTGTGCACCAAGCTGGCATCGAAGTTAAATGTACTGTAACTACTTTGGACGATCTAAAATATGAAACATATTCTGGGTTGTTGAACATTATCAACATATCTGGTTGGATATCTTCAGTAGTCATGTACAATGTTGAAAGTCTTTAAAAATAAATTAAGAAAACCCGTTGAAGGACATGGTGTGTCCAAACTTTTGACTGGTTCTGTATGTTCTCCAAAGTCAATGATCAAGAGAAGAATTTTCTAGAGTAAATACAAAGGGTTTATCAGAAGATGTAAACTAAATATAGTAAATCTTACAATCAGGAAGACCAGATTATGGATGGGGACAGGAGAGACTAACATCTACTAGTACCAGAATGATGGGAAAAGAAAAGCATGGCGAAGGGAAGGAACTGCTCATGATCCAAAGCCTACTATCGATGACTGTCGACACCCTCAGCAAGATAAATCGTGAAGTGTATAGAGAAGTCCATATAAAAGTTCTCAGTACTGTTACTCAGAACTCATTGTTCCTCAGTGCAGATGGACAGCATAGTATAAAATTAAGCCAAGACGTTTATAAGGCAAAGGAGTAAAATCTTCTCTAACGGCATAAGTCAACTGCCTGACCTGAATCCAGCTGAGCTGCATTTCACTTTGCTGAAGCTGAAACACGCCAAGAACAAGCAGAAACTAAAAACCGAAGTATAGACTGAAGTCTGGCAGAGCATCACCAGGGAAGAAGATGGCCCGAGAGGTCTTTGGGTTTCACACTTTAGTCATTGCATGCAAAGGGTTTACAACCAAGTATAAAATGTATGTATTTTTAGCTTGTCCAAACTGACATCATATTCATGATGTCATTTCCTCTCGAATATACCATCACAGACAGCTGAAAGAACATTAACATGTGTTTAGATGTCCAAATATATATGGACCTGACTGTGTGCGGTGTTAAAACGTTCTTGTTGTCACATACCAAAACTACACCCCTAGAATGCCAATGCAGCGGGGAGATATTTCTAATTTGACAGGTAATATGACTGACCTTGCTTGTCCTGAATGGCTGGATGTTGATTATCCACATCATTCATTTTTTTTTTCTTTTCTTTCTTGCCCTGGGGCAGCCGCAGAGACCAGAGTTTAGTCTCCGAGTAATTCTTTTATTGACAGCTGTCCCAATGCGAGAGCTCGACCAATTTACAGAAATATTAACACTTAAGTCACTGATAGCACTGTTTAATGCAATATCTACTGTTAGCCATTTATCTCATTTTATCCAAGCGCATCAGAATTGCAACTGATTAAATTTAACTTAGGAAGCTAAAAAATGATCATATTTAAAAGGCTGCACAATTAATTGCGTTAAAATCTAAATCATAATTTCGATCTGTCCAAAAAGGCTGCAAGTTATTACATACGCATTGTCTGGATTTTATGTAGAGTTTATCGATCAGAATTTAAATATTTGTTCATTTTTTTAAATACTTTTGAGCTGATCAAGTATACAGCTGTGGCCAAAAGTTTTTTTCGAATGAAACAATTTTCACAAAGTATGCTGCTTCAGTGTTTTTAGATCTTTTTGGCACATGACACTAAAGTATTATTACAATAATTTCCTAAGTGTCAAAGGTTTTCGGTGGCTCGGTGGCTTAGTGGTTAGCACTGTCGCCTTGCACCTCCAGGCCCTGGGTTCGATTCCTGCGTCAGGACTGTGAGCATGGAGTTTGCATGTTCTCCCCGTGCTTCCTGGGTTTTCTGGTTTCCTCCCACAGTCCAAAGACCTGCAGGCTAATTGGAGTTACCAAATTGCTTGTGAGTGTGAATGTTGACCAGAGGCCCTAAATACACTGGTCACCATTGGCCTCCACGGTCCCTAGTTGGACTACAGAGGTTCCAGGATGGATGGATGGATAGATGGATGGAGGGACAGAAAGGCTTTTATTGACAATCACATTAAGTAAAGTCAATATTTGCAGTGTTGACCCTTCTTTTTCATCACCTCTGCAATACGCCCTGACGTGCTGTCAATCAACTTCCGGGCCACATCCTGACTGATGGTGCAGCCCATTCTTACATAATCAATGCTTGGAGTTTTTGTGGGTTTTTGTTTGTCCACCCGCCTCTTGAGGATCGACCACAAGTTCTCTATGGGATTCAGGTCTGGCGAGTTTCCTGGCCATGGACACCAAAAGTTTTGTTTTGTTCCACGAGCCACTTAGTTATGACTTTTGCCTTATCGTGAGGAGCTCCATCATTCCGCACAAGGCATTGTTCATCACCAAACTGTTCTTGGATGTTTGGGAGGAGTTGTTCTTGGAGAATGTTTTTGTACCATTCTTTATTCATGGCTGTGTTCTAAGGCACAATTGTGAGTGAGCCTGAGAAGCAACACCACACACATGAATGGTCTCAGGATGCTTTACTGTTGGCATGATGCAGGACTGATGGTGAAATTTTTATATTCGTGTCATTCTCAACACTTTTCACCAGTAATGTATATTGGCAAATCAACTCTTAACAGCAAATAATGACACAAACAAATCATTAAATGTGACATCATTTTTTTGATCGAATCAAGCAGCCCTAATTCATTATAAAGCAAATCTCTGAGATATACAGTACAAAGCAACCATTTAGACACTGACCTTGACACACACAACCCCACACACACAAGCATAAATCATAAACACACCACTGAGCTGCTCAGTATGCAGTGCGGCTGTGGGTCGTGCCCCAACATTACAGACTGGAGACACGCTCCATGTCCCCTTGTGTCCCGTAACAGCAGTAGTGTGCTATATATGCATGCATTTACTCCTTGGAAAGACAAGCTGGCCCACTTCAACACTCAACCTCTGTAAACGCAGTGTGCAAGAATCCGGCTTAATAGCGAGTAGAAAACAAAAGGGACAATTACATCATTTGTTTGTTCCGTCACTTCTGTGTAAATGGCTTCATTAAAAAAAAACACACACACTGCAAGAGTAAGCGAGAGAGCAAGAGAGAGAAAGGGAAAAGTGGGTCGTACCTAATTTATATTCAAACATAGACGTTGAGTTCAGACCCATAGAACAAACCAAGTGTAACATGTAGCGCATAAAAGCTAAGAAAAGATCTCAAAACCACCCACATAGTTGTGGTGGTGTTAAAAACAGGTTGATTGGTACTCAACTGCGGCTCTGATGAATCCTCTTTTCCATCCACTTAGATACTAAAACACAACACATAACAATACATGAATTAACTTCAACAACTCAGCATTAAAGGACGAGTGTGAGGCTACCAACCCAAAAACTCATGTGCACTTCTGTGTGAGATTTTCCCCCATTACAGGTTGCTGCAATACTTACCTAGTGGTACTATATTGGTAGCATCAGTTCTTCACAGATCTCTTGATTCTGCCTAGAGGAATGACTGGAAAATCTCATATGTTTAAATCAAGGATGTACAAACTATCGCCAGCATTTCTAATCTGTTAGAGTTTGCATGTTCTCCCAATGCTTGGTGGGTTTCCTCCAAGTACTTCGGTTTCCTCCCACAGTCCAAAAGCATGCAGATTGAGCTAATTAACATGGCCTGTAGTTTGTGAATGCGTGTATGAATGTACAAACGGGAATAAATACAGTGGGCACCATTGGCCTCCATGGTCCCCCAGTTGGACTACAGATGTTCCTAGATGGATGGATGGAATAGTCAGATAAGAAGCTCTCAAAAATAGTCTTTAGCTCTTTTAGATGTGCATTTGTTCTACAGACTTTGATGAAATTTCATTAACAGGCGTTGAAAGGTTTCAGGACAAATTTTTCAGCCTAACTACATAAAAATTACAAAACAAAATTTCGATAAAAATACACAAAACACTTGAAATTAGCTTTTTTTTTTAATCAGCCACTTTAAAAGAAAGAGAGATCTTTCTACTTCTTTAGCATTCTCTTGAGAAACAAGCCCATCCTGGTGCACAAATGGTGCCTACCAGCCGCATTTTGGTTGGAAATGTATTACATTTAATTCGATGTTTATTAAAAAAATTCTCTGTTTTAGGACATTGAGTTTTATGCAGCCCAGCTTGGCAATTGTGTCAATAACTGTCCTGCCCCCTGGGGTAGCGTTTATCCTGCCCCAGTGGATATTAACGTTTGTTGCAGTTCCTATTTTTGGCAATAATTACAATCTGATCCATAATCCATAATCGTTCAACCCCTATAGAGATACGCAAATAAAGAGAACATCAGTTTATATGTGAAATAGTGAAGATTAATATTTTATATAAACGATGCTCCTCCACCCTACAGAAACTTGACACTATAACCGCTTCTGTCACCAGCCCTCATATGAACACATTTTCATTACATACACTTCTACTATATCTTACATCATTTTTAAGCCTCAGATTTTTGATCACTCAATATACCATTACAATAGAAAGCTTAGAATTAAACTCGATCCAAGCTTAGATTTTTTTTTTTTGTACATGCTATGTGTAAGTTAGGAATTACAATAGCCTCATTTGTGACTGAATGACCTAGCACTGGAATATAATCTATATAATAACAATAATATAATAATATATGGATGCATTAACAAAGTGCACAGACATATTTTTACAAATACATGTGTAAAACAATTACTTTTTCATATCTTTGGGATTCCTGTTGACCCGAGCTGCGTAAAGCCTGTGGTTGTGACCTTCTAAGGTCACCCCGCTGACCTGAAGCACTAGGCACTGCTCTGATGATGTATAAAGCAAGGAGAAATAAAATTCTTTATTCCAGCCTCTTTTCCTCTGCTATAGTAAATCCCATGTCTGTTATAGACCAAAGTCTTCACTTGAAAATGAGATAAGCCACATGTATTAACAGTGAGCCTGTGTAGGTCATTATGGGGGGGAAATGGGTGTGAGAGTTAAGAGGTTAGGCATGTTTTTTTTCCAAAAAGAGACGAAAATATGGCTTTTGAAGCAAGGGAGTAAATACTGTACTTACCACCTATTTTAATCTGTTAATACTTTTGCAAACTATAATAACTAACAACAAAAAAAAACAATTATAATAGTGATTTATTTTGGCTAGTCAACTTGACAGCTCAGGGACTGTGTAGCATTAAAAACATATTTAATGCATAATTCCAGGTTCATATCAATACAAACAGCATTAGTAGAGGCTAAATAAATTGTATTACACACTCGAATTCAGACACATGTTGAGTCAACCTGGTGCTTCGGCTTTGGCCACTTGCCGGGCTTAGACAGAGAGCCAGAAGGGGAGCTAAGATGGATGACGGGGGCGTTTGCTCTCCCGCTGCAGCGGTAAATAAACATGTATGCGAGTGAACAGAGATAGAGGTGCTTTTATGGCAGAGTGTTTGCTCTCCTGCTGGAGTGGCACTGGAGGCGAGCCACGGTCGCCGTACCCTGCCGGCCTGCAGAGGAACACTGGGTCCTTTCAAGAGCAAAGCCTGCAGCCCACACAGGGTCGACCTGGTGCGAAAAACAAAACGAGGGTTCTTACAGTCCGAGCCAGCTATCGGTGAAAGGAGGATTTGTGTATGCTAACGCATACAAATCTATGGTAAGAAGGTGGTGTCATTTCTATTTCTGCGCGACACTGAGAAGGTCAGTGTTCTCCAAAGCTGTTAATTGCGAGTTTGGGTTTGATAGGCTAATTGTTGCCCTTGTAGTCACGCACTCCCTCTCTCATGGAAACCTGAGGATATTAATCCCAGCTCTCAGGTGCACAGAATAGATTTTTCTGCTTATGATTCACTTCTGAAAGCAGTACATCGCCTGAATAATGATATCTTTTTGAGGCTTCCTGAGTTTTTTTTTTTTTTGCATTTGCTAAAGGAAGCAGTTTTGTCTTCTGTGTTCCCTCCAAAGGCAGACCACACAAAGCGCATGTCTAGGCTAGAACGTCAAAGTTTTCTGATTTCTAGTAGAGATGCCTCCGTGTGCCGATTGTGGTCCACATCATTTGTTTCTCTTCTTCAACCCTTCCAGCAGATTTTCTGTTGACAGCTGCGACAAACTGGAAGAACTTCATATTTAATCAAACCGGATCTCTTGCCCAATCCTTGTCATCCACGCTCATTAGCTCAATCTGGGTCAACAGTGACTTCTCTCTCCATTTCTGTCCCACTAATCACTTGACGGTGGCAACTGCACAAAGGAGCTGGATTCGGTTCCTTCAGCGTACTCTTACAAATGCTAAAAGGTTGCCAGGGACAACAGCTTGAAGCAGGGACGTTGGCCAGATCAGAACGCCTCTCAGTGAGGTTGTGGTTCGAGCCGTGCCAGAGCAGCGCTAATGAACTACAAAGCTTTCTTTCAGCAGTGTTTAGGATGTTCCTGCTTGTGCTCATGCTTGCCCTGTGTTTGTCTCGTGTAGGTTCGACTATCAGGAGCTGCTCCACAACTCCACCTTCTGCCTGGTTCCTCGTGGCCGGCGCTTGGGATCCTTCCGTTTCCTCGAGTCCTTGCAGGTACGACAGCTTTAGCCAGGTTAAACTGGCAATCGTGCACAACACAAAAATAAATAAATAAATAAATAAATAAAATCCACAAACATCCACCTTGTGGCTGGAAACTCCAAACTCTGAGGAATGGTCCAGGGGTTTCCTAGTAAAGGCATTGGGTGGGAAACTGCAGCATATATTTTTAGGCTTACTGGCATTGTGTGAAAGGGCCGGAAGCTCACATTAGGGCACCTGCAGCGCCGCTGAGGAGTGCTGAATAGACAAATCCACATAAAAAAAAAACTGAGTTTGGCAGCCTTACCCTCACAGTAACTCCTCCTCAAGATCCCACGTTTTCTCATTCCGCTGGTCCAAGTTCACTGTCTTCTTTGCGCCATCGCTTTTCCATTCACTTCTCTTTAGAGCGTCTTTTCTTTAGCGCCAGCCAAAGCCACATAAAGCACTAAAGAACTGGCAATTATCAGTGGATTTGTAAGCGGAAAGTTCTAGAACGTCCTCTGACCCAACATCCCACCCTCCAAACGCACAAAAACACGCACTCCATCCAGACTTAGCTCGGCTGACACGCTAATATCTCTGACGCAATCAATCTCAGGTTCCAAACCTAACACAATGTGCATACATACCTGACTATCGGCCAGGAGCAGCGTCTTTCCTCTACCTCTAAATCCACCTTCTCCAAGTGGGAACACACACAGGCAAGATCTAGACTGAAGATGTAAACAGAAATTAACTTTTGTTGTTGTTGTCCAAGAATAGCACCAAAGAAAACTTTCTTAGTATAAAGGCTGGAAATCACTGCACCAGATGGGACTGATGATGGGACGTTTGATCTCTGCATGTTCTTAAAAGTTATACTCTCCTAAGATTTCTCTCAAATAATTAACAACGGAACAAAACACATGCTGCGAGATAAAAAGCAAACTTTGAACACAACATTTCTGGGAGTGCTAGTACAGCATCTTTGATAAACAAGAGGAAAAAAGGAATAGCAGAGTGAATTTAATAATCCATGGCTCACCCTCCCACCGCTGATCAAAGGGAAGGATACTGTTTAATTAGCAGCCCAGGGTCCACAAAACGTCAGGTGCTCTTAGTGCCGCTTCTTTGGGAGAACCGATAGAGGGGTCGAGGCATACTTTGGGATAACCTTTCAACCTGATCCGACTGAACAAGACTTCTGTCCTTAATAGGATTTTATTTTTTTATTTTTTTTAATATGGAGAGTACATTTCTTAACCTACTTTGTTTAGCAAACTATTTTGGTGAACCTCAATGAATTCTTCTTTCCTGTCTCCCCATCCCCAGGCGGCCTGTATCCCAGTGTTGCTCAGCAACGGTTGGGAGTTGCCCTTCTCTGATGTCATCCAGTGGAACCAGGCAGTTATCGAGGGAGACGAGAGGTTGCTGCTTCAGGTATACTGCACGCTAACAACTGTTGAGAGCGATCAACTATTACATGCGAGTGGAGGAGCGTACAGCCTTTCACTTAGCGTGTCCCCCCCCACCCCTAGATAAAATCCCTCTCTCTGTTCCATAAGGTGCCGTCTACCGTGCGGGCGGTGGGCGTCGACCGGGTGCTGGCTCTGAGACAGCGCACCCAGATGCTTTGGGAGGCCTACTTCTCGTCAGTGGACAAGATCGTTCTCACCACTTTAGAGGTGAGCGTAAGGCAGTTTTTGTATGTAGGTTTCAGGCAGTGACGATCCGGCAAGGACTGTCAGGGGAAATTAAAACGGGGATGAAGACGCTCCGCATCATTAGCACCCACTTAGTGCTGTGCCTTCAGGTTAATTGCCAAGCACAATGTTGGTTTTTATGTAAATGAAAAGAGCCTACACTGCCCTCTGCTGGAGAAATTGAGAATGTAGTTTTGGAAAAGCATGTAAACAGATTATGATTAGAGATAATAATAATAATAATAATAATAATAATGAGACTGTCCATTTCAGGAGGTAAATAAACAGTAAATTGATTCACTTTTGCCGTCTGTTAGATCATCAAGGACAGAGTGTACGCCCACATCTCAAGGAACAAGTTCATGTGGAATTCTCTACCTGGAGGTCTGCTGGTGTTGCCTGAATACTCAATCCACCTGGCCCATTACCCTTTCTACTATCTGAATCTCGGTAAGTATTAAAGAACGGCGAGGCAAGTTACTCCTTTTACAACACACATCTAGTGCTTTTCTTTCACAAGACCAAAAGTCGAAATTTTCTGTAGCAGTCTCAGTCCTCCATATCTTCCATTAATGCAGGAGTCATGCCTGGCCAGGAATTCACTGCCGTCATCCATGCCACATCTCCGCTGGTTTCCCAGTCTCAGCCAATTATGAAGCTCCTGCAGGTGGTGTCCAAGTCGAAATACTGCTCACAGGTACACCAGCTGTTTCCAGAAAAACATAATTTTCTTCTCTGTTGAGCTTTACATGCCGTATTCTACTCCACTCTGGCCCTTTACAGATTATCATCTTGTGGAACAGCGAGAAGCCGCCCCCTCACCGGAGCAAGTGGCCGCCCATGCCAGTGCCCCTCGTCGTCACAGATGGCAGAAGGAAAGTAAGTGTGTCTCCACACGACGGTACAGTCAAGCTGCGGCCATATGCAAAGAACAAACACGCATTTTCCAAGGCTCACTCCATGACTTACTCTGCTTCTTCTTACAGACGAGCAGCCGGTTCCTGCCACATGTCGCGATTGAGACTGAAGCGGTGCTCAGCCTTGATGAAGACTCAGTGCTACTGACTAGTGAGGTTAGACTTTCCCTTTTATAATAAATCCAAGAGCAAGAATTGTGATGATTATTTTTGAAAGTCTTGGTTTAACATTTGCATGAATAAGTCTGAACTTTGAACATTCTGACTTTTGGCATTAAATAGTGTGGTATGATCTTTATGGCTAAAATAAATGCAGAGAAAAACAAACATTTATAATGATTAAATGTTCATTAATGTATTACAGCACAGTTTAGGAAATAGTAGAGTTGATTCAAGTGAAGGAGACAATCATTAGGCTTTAAAAAATATATGTTTTTTTTTTTAAACTGCAACAGACCTCGAAGAGAAATACCAGAAACTTTGAGAGTTGCCAAAATTAATTTCATATATTCTTAAAAAGAAGGAATGCGCTGGGGAGCTCTGCAAGACCCGAAGGCAGGGAAGATAATTAAAGTCTATTTCCTTGGCGAAGAAAAACCCCATCTCAACATCCAGCCAAGTCACGGACGGAAGTAGGAGTAACAGTGGCAAAGTCTACAATCAAGAGGCACCTTTGGGAATTTAAATACAGAGAGATTTACCTCCTCAAGCTGTACACCACTGGGAACTCTCAGAAGCAGAAAGGCCAGATTAGACTTTGCTGGAAAACTTTTTTTTTTTAAAAGCCTGGAACAGGATTCCTTGTACTGATGAAACCAAGATTATGTGTACCAGAAGTACATGGAAAGGAAAGGAAGGGCTCATGTTTCAAGACAGACCACGTCATCTGTCAGATATGCTGGAGGCAGTGTTATGGCATTTGTATTTATGGCTATCACTGGGACTTGGGTTACTGGTGGTCATTGATGATGTGACTCCTGATAGGAGGATGAATTCTACAGTGTATAGTGCGTTGCGTTCTGCTCAGATTCAGTCACTCTGCAAAATGTATAGGAGAGCGCGTCACAGTGCGCAAAGACGCAACCCAATGCTGAGAAAGGGAATCTTCTTACAGGGCAGAGTCAGTCACCTGATCTCAACCTGATTCAGCATTCAGTTTGTTTTCAGGAAGTGAAAATCATGCTCAAAGACCCACAAACAAGAAGCAACCGGAGAAGCAACTGGAGCCAGCTGCAGTAAAGCCCTGGGGGAAAGCGTCTCACGGGAGAAAATTCAGCATTTAGTTATGTCCATTCAATTTCACTTCAACTTAATGGTATTTGTATAGCGCTTTTAACAATGGTCATTGTCGCAAAGAAGCTTTACATAATCAAAAAATAATAATAAAAAAAATATGTATGAATCAGGATGATCAGATCGTCCCTGATGACTGAGGGAAAACTCCCTGAGACGGCAGTAGGAAGAAACCTTGGGGGCTCAACAGGGAACCCATCCTCATCTGGGTGTCCATGGGATCCAGATTTCAGAGCATCATTGACTGCAAGTTTTTGCATCCAAGAATTGATAATAATAATCCTAATACATTTGATTGTTAGATTATCCAAAAAAATTGAAGCTGTGAAAACGGAGGGGCCTTGTTTATGTTTTAAAAATGGCTACAATTCCTAAACAGTTAACGTAATTTTTTTTTTCTTAAATTAAAGCGGAAACTCTTCAAGTCTAAACTCCAACATGCAAATCTTGATTCCTTTCTTCTTCTTTTTTTTTTAAAGTACAAAAGGTCAAACGTACAAAGAAATTAGATCTCTGGCAATCTTTAAACAACGACCTAAGACATATCTGTTTTTTTCTCTGTACTTTCTTGTTCCTTCACAATGGCGTTTGACTGATGGTACATAGTTAGTAACCTAGTAACTCAAGGTAAGGGGATCTATCCAATGATGGAGACTTGAGCATTTTTGTAAGTCGCTCTGGATAAAAAACTTCCGCCAAATGCGCCGTTGTGTCCGAATACTTTTGACCTGACCAGGTGTGTTAAAGCAACTGCATTGATTCTTTTCAGATCAACTTTGCCTTCCATGTGTGGCGGAGTTTCCCTGAGAGAATAGTCGGGTATCCACCCAGGAGTCATTTCTGGGATCCAGTGAAGAAAATCTGGGGCTACACCTCCAAATGGACAAATGAATACTCCATCGTGCTGACTGGAGCAGCCTTCTATCACAGGTACTGATGTACCAAGTTCCTAAAATTTTCCTAAAAAGTTTTCCTAATATTACTAATATTTCCTAATAATGTGTGGGTAATTTTGAAATCGTGTAACCTTTATAACGACGTTAAAATATCAGATCTTTCATAATCGCTCTCCGAATCGGAGCGTTAGCTCACGTTATTTCTTCTTTTCCCTCTGATAGGTATTATCATTACCTGTTTTCTCATTATCTGCCCCCTTCACTACGGGCATTAGTGGACCGCAGCTCAAACTGTGAGGACATCCTGATGAACTTCTTGGTGTCCTCTGTGACCCACCTGCCACCCATTAAAGTGGCTCAGAGGAAGCAGTACAAAGAGATGCCGAGTCCCCAGGTGAGTCATTAGTCCGACACCTCAAAGCAGAGGTAATAATGAAGAAATAAAAGTAGGTTTGGTCAGAGTTTAACATTTTCATGTACTCCATTCTTTTCGTCTCTTAATCAGAGCACCAACATGGCCCCCTGGGCGAACCCTGAGCACTTTACGCAGAGACAGGAGTGTATAAACAGCTTTGCTAGCTGGTTCGGCTACATGCCCCTGGTGCACTCGCAGCTCCGTCTGGACCCTGTTCTTTTTAAGGATCACGTGTCCGTCCTGCGCAAGAAGTACAAGGACCTCGAGCGTGCTTGAGCCACGCGGAGAGCACAGACGATGTCTTTTAAAGTCGCCTCGGCATCTTTCAGAGCGCATAAACTCTGCAGAGGGCAAGAATGACCCTTGCTAATAGAATCCTGGACTAACACATTATTGTGTGTTTGTGGAGTCCGTTCGAGAGCAACTTGACTCAATACATGAAATTGTATGTATGTATGTATGTATGTATGTATGTATGTATGTATGTATGTACATGACCAATAAACCATTTCTGAAATGCATTGTGTTCTGAACTTGTGTTTAAATAGAAAATTTAAGGGAGAATTTTTTTTCCATTATTTATTTTTTATTATTTCATATAGAAAAAAAACATGATGTAAAGATATTCAACAGTACAAAATATTTACCCTACGAAGATCATCACTGTGAAAATTTACGCATAGACTTACACTCCAGCTTCCACATGATTAGAAAAAATAAAAAAGATGCCAGGAAGAAATATGTGAGACATCACACCGCGATCTCCTGCTCAAAGGCTCAGCAATTCCATGTTCATGACACACAGGAGACCCGTGTTTCAGGCTGGTTTCCCATCTGTCCCTCTTGAGATTACCTGGGATCACGCCTTTACACTTGGCCTAGAATTCATATCCCTAGATCCCTGCTAATCCATGAACATTTTTTGTCTTTTCTTTTTTTTTTAATAGCAAGAAGTACAGTACATATCACCGATGAGAGCTGATGAATGGAGAGAAGTTCTCCACCTGAATCTTTCTCTCATTAATCAAGACTAAACAATGCAGCAGTAACAGGTAGCGGTGGATCTGCTGTCTTTAGCTGCCTGACTAGAAGAGACTTGATGGAGATCGGATTTACAAGTAAATAAAGGCAGACTTGAAGGTTTTTTTTTTTTTTTTCAGGTCATTTGCGCATCGTGAGCATGGCGTTGATGTCCCACAGGAGGTTCCTCATCTGGTCCATCAGCACCTTCATCTCCTGATTCTTCTGCCTCACTTTCTGTGGAGAGTTTTTATACAGAGTTTTAGAGCTAATTAAATAATTCTTCTGAAAAAATAAATAAATAAATAAATAAACAATGCTTTGAATCATGAAAGTCAAAATCTGCTAATTTAAACCATCTAAATGCCCGTTATTTTAAGGTAACAAACCATAAAGGAAAAAATATATATATGTAATTTATTTCAAACTGTTTAGAGATTAATTTTCGCAGCCTGGAAGGCGGAGAGATTTAACAGCTGTTCTGGAACACTCATTAATTTGTTATAAAGAGAAACACACACACACACACACACACACACACACAAACACACACACAAACACACACACAAACACACACACACACAGGATAAAACCATCATGGCTCATTTGCTTTTGAAAGTATTTAAAGCCATGTACTTGCAATACGACATCACTTAGCAAGTAATATTTTATTCAAATGAGTTCTTTGTACTTCACTCAGGGCTGATTATAATTATGACTCCTGAATAATCAGCTTTATTGCCCCATAACGTTACTGAGTCTCGACCTGAGTAACTGATCAACCCCAGATCATAACACTGTCTCCAGAGGCTTGTACAGTGGACACTATACATGATGGAGCATCGCTTCATGTCCGTCGCCTTCTTACCCTGACACGCCCATCACTCTGGAATAGGATCAGTCTGGACTCATCAGGTCACATGGTCAGTGATCCCGACGATTGATGATTTTTTTTTTCTTGACCACATTTCCCTAAAGCACTACCTTTAAAACTTTCTCTGCTTGATGCAGGCCAATAATTCGACCTTTGTTAAACAGTGATTTTTTTTTTTCTTTTGCCAGTGTATATAAAGTGATATAAACTATACCATATATATTCAGACTGCAAGACAAATCACAGCACTACAGTATAATGTTATTCGTTTTAGAGTGACAACTTAAACGGGGAGGTCATAAATAAAACGCCAGATTTAAAAACATTCAAAACATCCATGAAAAAAATTCAAAACATCCATGAAACAGGTTCCTGTTGCCACAGAAAGACCTGTTTTTTAAATTATAGAAATGGTAAAATATTAGGAGCAAATTATAAACCTGTGATATCCATGGTATACAGCCAAGTGTGCTGTAACAGAAATTTAATCAACACCTTTGGACCAAGGGCAATCAACAACACTGAGACTATGTTTGATCTGAATTTTAAATTCCAATTCAAGCCTAGAATGTTTTTTTTTTTTTTTCAGATCACTATTAATAATGCATTGGCACAAACCTCTAAAACTTCTTGTTTGTCCTGAGTCACGGGAGGGTTGCAGGGCTCCACTCGCACCGGAGCGATCTCGTCTCCGACATACGGCACCAGCTAAAACAACAACAATCAGTTTCATAACCGCAACGTCTTTTACGTGATGAATAGAAAGTCACAGGTTTACCTCATTAGACTCCTGATTCTACTTCCTGTAAATGATTTCATATTACACAGTGTTTGTTTATTTATTTTTAATAGTGAGAAATATGGTAAAACTGGGCGAATGTTAACGCTACATGAGCGTTTTACGTAACGCCATTAGACCCGAGATGGTGATGTCATGTCCCACCTCAGCAGGAGACTCCTGAAGGTCAGAGGTCATCTCTACGCAGCGCTCGTAAAGCAGACGGAGCTTGCGGAAGAGCAAAGTGAGCTGGCGAAGGTGCTCCTGTAGTTTCCCGAAGCGGTCCTGATACGCTGCCTGACTCTGTGTCACACCGTTCGGCAACTAGAAGGAAGACGGACACAAAAAAATTAATAAATAAAGACACTAACAAAAAAAAAACTTAAACAACAGGGTTGTTTACTTGTAAGTGCACCATCTTCAAGTAGACATTAGCAGTATGTGAAGTAAATAAAGCTTTATTTAAAGATAATTTTGAAATCCAGAAATTTACACAAAACATGCAAATTCATCAAAGAAAAAGAATAATTCATCAAACAACACCAATGTTGTTCTGCTGAACATCATGACACGATCTTACAGATAGCAATAAATAATAAACTGCTTCATGACATTTAGTGAATTGATCATTAGTTTAGTTTAAAATACTGAGCACAGACACAATATCTGCACTGTTAGTGAAACGTTTGTACATTCGGCACAAGTATAGTGATGCAACATGAAGGCTAAATAAGGATGAGTACACGACTCGACATGCTGTTAAAGGAAACTATAGAGTGATGGATCCCAAGACTTCTTCCAATCAATCAGTGTTTTTCTTCCGTCTACACCACTGAAATGTGTCAAGGCTAACAGTCTTTTTAAAAACAACATATTAGTAGCAGTTCCTTCACCGGTCTTTTTTTTTTTTCCTCTTTTATGAAGGAAATAAAACAAAAGCTCTGTAGCTTGTCATGTTATGTCATGATGAACCACGTACCCATCTGTCCTGATGACAATAAAGCTGTTAAAAGAATCGGAAACTGCTAAACTAACTCGTCTTTAGAGGAAACTTCACCATAGCAACATTTACACATTTTTTTAAACAGTTTGTGTGTCATGAGTAGCACGCAAGTCCCAGTGCAAGCTGTTACTATAGAAACAAGTGGGGTAAAAAATAAATAAATAAATTTTAAAAAAAAAGGAAGGAGATGAATTTTTTTTTTTTAATAAACAAACAATGCAGGTTGTGAGACTTGACAAATAAACATACAGTATACTGTGTGTGTGTATGTATGTGTATGTATGTATATACACTGCCAGGTCCAAAAAATTAAGCATTCACCGTGCCATCCTTTAAATAAGCTTATGCAAAGATGTCACATTATTATGTACTATAATCATATATTGGAATAATATGGTCATATTATTATAGTAATCTAATTAGATTATTATATTAATCTAATTCTATCAATCCAATATATTTAGATTGATAGAATTAGATTAATAATATATCATTACACTTATATATCTATCTATATATATCTAAAACATAGATAATCTTTCCTCCCTATACTAAGATCCTGTTAATGTTTTCCACGTGCACCCAGCCGCAGTCTCGTTCCCTCCACACGCTGATTATATGCAGCAGGTGCCTCATTTAAAATAATTACTCCGAAGACGGTCACACAAAAGCGAAACAGCATCGAGTGCAACAAATTTAGAATCTTTCGATCTCAACACCTGCGTCTGTGAGCCACTGTAGGGGGAAAAAAAATTATCAATAAATAATAATTTAAAAAGAAAAAAAAAAAGGAAAAAAAAAACACTCCCTGTGGTTTAATTCACGTCAGTTCATTTCAGTGTTAAGACTCTCAAGATGGATTGGGAGTTATTATTCCTTTCTATGTGTACCCCTGTATGATTATCCAGTCTGGCAAGAAATGTCTAATTAATGTTAGAGATATCATTTAGTTACCAGGGCAACAAAAAATAAAATAATAATCAGTAATCACCAGACTTTTTTCTTTAGTAAAACCCTGTGTGTAACTAATCCACATCTAATATAGTAATTTGTTCAGCGTGACTTAAAGACATGCTTTACTGTCTCCTTTAGAACTTTGTGGAAATCCTTAAGATTCTTAAAATGTACAGCAAATTTGTTGTCAGGCGATCAACACAAGCACAACAATGCACAGACAAAAAAAAACTCTGGAATTTGCTGGAATCCACCGACTGCATTTTTTAAATCAAACTGCTGCTTTCTCATAATTAGTAATTAGCATCTGGAACAGAAGCGCCATCCGCCGCTTCCACTTGCACGAGGTCACAGATGCTGACAGAATTTCCAAATAACAGACCTATAACTCCAGACCCACCCGCCCCCTCATAAGGTTCATGCATAATTTTTCGTTTGATTTTTAAGCATCCATAGTGCTGCCTCAGCAAGCACACCTTTTCTTCCATTTCTTTTTATATTTAGTTTTAGAGGGGGAAAAAAAGAAAAAGGAAAAAAAACTTAATATTCTGGCATGTGTTCTGCAACTTCTGCACTTTCGAGCCTGGTTATTTAACACAAAGCAGATTTGATTGTGGCCATGTAAAGAACACGCGCCATGTAGCCGACATGTGGACCTCTGCT
>JAQMYK010000023.1:19596335-19621249 GCA_030014345.1 Clarias buthupogon | reverse complement strand
ACTTTTAACCATACATGTGTATAAGGATATGTGTTTTATTTAAGTGTGTGTGTTTTAGACTGTAAGTTCACCTGAGTAGCCCGTGTGATCTGGAAGATCTCCATGGTCCGGGTGACGATGTCCTGCACGGTGTCCTGTCCGATGCGACACAGGAACACGGGAGAGATCTCTCTGAGGGCGGCGGGGTTCGGGGGGATGGAGGAGGAGGAGGAGGAGGAGGGGGGCTGTCCGGGGACCGAGGGTCCTGAACCCGCGCCCATGTGGAGGCTCTGCGGCGGCTGCTGAAGCGGAACTCCACCCGGAACACCACCCAGACCCGCACCTGGAACCTTCTGAGGCAGAGAGGACATCTACAGGACAGGACAGCTACATGTTAGCATCTTAAACAACAACAACAATACACACTGCTGCTGCAGCTCTCTAACAATTAGTTACCTCAGAATCTTTACACAATGAATGTATTAGTATTAATTAATGAATAAATCAATTGATTAACTAATTAAATAATTTAAGTTCGCTGAGACTTACTTTTAAAACGCGAAGGTTTAAAAAAAAATCACACAGGTTTACGTCTTAGCTTAAAGGATCTCCTCGTTTTGCTTTCAAACGCCGCAGCAACACCGATCTGTCGTCACTTCCTGTTTCCGGTTTTAGTTTTTTTTTTTTTTTACTTTCATTCATCGCGTTATTTTACCACCAGGGGGCAGCAAATGCATACACAAATGCATAATTTGTGCTTTGATAGTGAGCTGTGTGGGCACAAGTTAAATAACCTGCTTCCAAAAAGATAATAGTTTATTTCCACAAGAAATGACAAACATACATTATATATTTTAATTTGATACTTAGTGTGTTGCTTTTACATTAAAAAAATCGACTTTCTCATTTTTATGTTTAATAACCGTTAAAATTTTAATTCTGTAATGTCAGTCTATGTACTAAAATCAAGGTGTCATATGTATATACTGTATATATTAGTCAGCCAAGGAAATGTGTACACATTTCAGAAAAAGAAAAAGTGGTATGGATTATATAATATAAATAATTTCATCATAATATTATCATATAAGATTATTAAGTTTTTTTTCTTAAATGTGTATAGATTTTATGGCTGACTCTGTATACAGAGTTAATAATAATAATAATAATAATAATAATAATAATAATAATAATATTTGTTTTATGTTTCAAAATGTATTTAAATATATTAATTTGCTTTGTGCTTTGATGGTGAGCTGTGTGGGCACAAGTTAAATAACCTGCTTCCAAAAAAGATTAAGTTATTCCGACATGAAATGACAGCATGTTTATTTTAATTTGATACTTAGTGTGTTGGTCTCACATATTAAGTAGATTTTTTTATTTATTTTTTTTTTGGCTGACTCTGTGTATAGGGAAAAAACGTATTATTATTATTATTATTATTATTATTATTATTATTTGTTGTTGTTGTTGTTGTTGTTGTTATTACCTTTTTTTTCTTATATACTAATTTTCTAATAAGATCACAATAAAAAGGCACGATAAATAGGGTTTATGACAGACTTTATATATGATTATTTGGAAATTCTTATTTCTGGCTTTTAATTTGAAATCCCGTTCTCTACCGGAAGTCAACAAACAATCCATGGTGAGTCACGTGGGCGATGTAAGTGACACGTTTTTATTTCTATTATACTCATTCTGTGTTTGTTTGTTGCTCAAACAGGTGTTTATTGTACGTTGACTGTTTGTTGTCTTTGTTTACTTTCCGTTTTATATTCGAATCTTTAGGTTTGTGCTGCAGGAATGATGACAAAGATAGTTAGCAACATTAGCTAGCTAGCAGTGTTTTTTTTTCTTTTTGATAAAGGAGGAATTATCATTGACTTTGTGATTATTTGTGTCTCTGTTGAAGGTGAGGACTGTGTCTGTTTAAGCAGATAGTTTTATATTTCTCCTGTTTTTAACTCCTCTTTTCCTCCTGACTGTTTATTCAGTGTTTCTGATGCAACTGGTTTATTTCATTTAAAGAATCTAAATACAAACTAAACCTTTTTTATTGCATGAATGTGTACTAGGAAGCATTTTATATGAAGTGTAAATGTATTCTCCTGTGTTTATAGGTATGAGGAGTTGGAGGATGGCTGAAACTGAGAGCAGCTCGGAGCAGAACTCCACACACTCTGATCCGCACCACGAGACAGAACCAGGAGTCCAGGGTTCCAGTCCCTCAGCCGGAGCGGACTGTCTGTCTGCTGCACAGAAAGATGTCCTAGAGCGCTGTCTCCATGCGCTCACTCACGCCAAAAATGACAGCCACGTTCTGGCAGCTCTTCTCCTGGTGAGGTCACAAAAAAAATCAGTTTTTATTTGTTTCATAGTTCATAAAGAAGCTCAGTACATGAAATGTTCAAAATGTACAGTACTGTGCAAAAGTCTTAGGCAACGTGTGATTTACAACATAAACTTTCATTCATTCATCATCTCCGTCACCGGGGGCCTGAAGTGTATCCTCCTATAACTATCTATCTATCTATCTATCCGCACACACAGCTTAATTTTGTTACATAGGCTGATATTACAAAATATTAACAGTTATTAGGCATAAAAAAGGAGAAAGTCTATATATATATATATATATATATATCTCCATCCATTTAGGAACCAGGGACTGTGGAGGCCAGTGTTGATTACCATTGTATTTATTCCCATTTTTCCGACCATGGTAGAACCTCCGGTCAACATTCACACACTACAGGCAATTTGAGAACATCAGTTAGCCCGATCTGCATGTCTTTGGACTGTGGAAGGAAACCCACTCATCACGGGAAGAACATGCAAACTCCATACACACAGACCTGACACAGGTATCGAACCTGGACCCTGGAGGTGCTGACCACTAAACGTCTGTGCCACATAGTACAAATGTTCCCTATGGATTTCTATTTATTTATTTGTTTTATTTTAGGACTTTATTATTAAGTACAAAAACATTTCAGATTTTTTTAAACATCAACATTCCACCACAAAGTGTCTGTTTATTTCTGAATATTTCTATTCTCTGAAAAGAGAGCAGCACATTGTATAAGTGACCACTTTTTAGACAAAAAAGCAAAGTGGAATCTGCCGAGATTTGAAAAAGAAAAAAAGAAAGCAGGTGTAGAAGTCAAAGTCCTCAGAAGAGCTGTGTGTGTGGCTCTGCAGGACGCTCAGTAAAACTCAGTAGGTAATTTCTTTATAAAATGGCATAAATTGTACCTGAGACCAAAGAATCCTCAAAGCATCATCACGCCAAATACTGTCTTTGTTTCATTAATGAATTACTGTTTACTGTGCTTTAGTTTTACTTTTAAGGCATTTATGGTCTACTGCATGTAATTCATAAAAATGTTAATAATCTAATATGAGGACAAATTAGTTTTTCCATCATCTTTCCATCAATGTTTCTTGCATACATCTAAATGTTTTTGGTGTGAGATCCCATGATTCTTGCAGTCAGGAAATGAATTAAGTAGACTAGAACTCTACTGATTATAGATTAGCATTTCAAGTTCTCACCTAAATGTCTGGTTTTAGTCTAAAATATAATAAAAGAACAAAACGTGCCATGATTCTCATTGATGTTTTTATTTTTCCCTTCTGTCTAGATTACACGCTTGTGTCCCGCCAGTCAGCTGGATCGTGCGACGCTGCATCGAGTCTTCGAAGCCGTGGGATTTAACCTCCCTGCACGCCTGCTGGTGACGGCGCTCAGAGGAAGCGAGAGCTCCGGCCTTCCTCCCGAGGAGCTGCTGTCTCTTGGTACCGCTCTGCTGGCTGCTTTAAGCACAGACCCGGAAATGGCCAGTCATCCCCAGCTGCTCAGCACCGTCCCGCTCGTCCTGGGCCTGCTGGAAGGTGGAGCGCCGGTCGGCCAGAAGCGAGCCCGGTGTGACACCGGAGCGTCCGAGAAGACGCATCCCAGTCCTGCGTCACATCAGACCAGCAGAAGCACTCCGGGAAAGCAGGCACCAACAAGTCCTTCAGGGTTAGAGGACAGAGATGAGGCGGTCCAGCCTCCCGCATGCACCCTGGATGAGGCGGTGGCAGCCGACTGCTATCAGGTCCTGAGCTCTTTGTGCGCCCTGCCGCGAGGCCCGGATCGTCTGCTGTCCCGCGGTGCTGTTCCGGCTCTGTGCCGGGCCGTGTCTCACAAGCAGGCCCTCAGCTGTGAGAAGGGTCTTCCCCTCCTGGCTCATCTCCTATCCAGCAGTGTGAGGCAGCGAGCCTGGAGCAAACACCCATCAGAACTGCTCTCTCTCCTCAATCACATCACCCAGAACTTCAGCCAGACTTCGGATCTGCGGCGTCTGGAGATGTGCGCTCAGATACCGCAGTTTCTCCCGCCGCTCGGAGGCGAGCCAACGAATCAAGAGCTCAGGGACGCAGTCGGTCGTCTTTGGGCAACGTTACGCCCGGCGGTTCAGGGGAAACTCGGCTTGGAGCAGCTGGGCCACGTTCTGGTGCTGTCTGCTTGCCTGCTGGACTTGTGTGGTTGGGATCCGGCAGGTCCGCCGAAGTTCTGCTGCCTGCTAGTGAACCGGGCCTGCGTGGAGGTGAGGATGGTGCTAGAGGAGCCTCCGAGCGTGAAGCCGACGGCTCAGCAGCAGCACACGCTCACTGCCTGCTACCGCATCCTGGAGGCAGCGATGGAGCAGGCGTGCAGCACGGAGGAGAGCAGGAGTCCCCCTCAGCCGGGGGTCGCCATCGCAGGGTTGAGTCTGCAGCAGAGCAGGCAGGTGCTGGGGGTCTTAGAGGAAGCTTTTTCTGCGGTGATTTATTACCTGAAACAGGTGAGGACAAGATACTCGCTCTCAGCTCACAGCTTCAATAAAATTTAATCGTGTCTTTATTCTTCAGTCCAAATCGTCACAACGTATCACATTCGTGTCGTAACACGTATTTCCCCAGGTGGAACCGAGCCAGTACGACGACCCCTTCGTTTTTGCGACGTTCCGCTCTCTGTGCGCCTGGTTGGCCGAGGAGACGTCATGTTTAAAGGATGACATCGTAGCCCTGTTGCCCTTCTTCATTGCCTACACCAAACATCACCTACAAGACAAGAAAGACAAGGGGCTGGCTGACTGGATGTCAGAGATGTCGGTCACCGATGGCTCACAAGCTGAACCGTGGACAAACGAGCAAGTGCTGAGGTTAGAAACATTACTGAATGTCTCTTTATAGGAAAATTAGAGTTGAAAGATTTTCTAAAGCGGTCCCGAATCTGATTATGGAAAACGGTTTTAATGCAATTCAATTCAATGCAAGCATCAGAAAGCTCTAAAAAAATATTCCAATTTCATCACCTTATGAAGATCTTTAATCCTAAATTACAGTTTTATTCTAGTTTATATCAGACGATCTTTCTCTCTCAGATATCTCCTCCCAGCACTCTGCCACCTGTCGGCCGAGGGAGGCCCGAGGAAGGTGCTGCTCTCTCTGGACACTCCGGCTCTACTGGTGGACTATCTCACCCGCGGCTGGGGGGTCCTGAAGACTCAGAGCGGGAAGACGGTACGCAGGGATCCAAGTTTGGAAACGGCCTGCTCCGCCCTACTCAACTTTGTTGTCACGGAGCCGGAGCGAGTCAGGTACACAGACGCTATACAGTTTCACATACTGCTGATCAAACCAGTTTTGATCTTCACTTGTGTGTGTGTGTGTGTGTGTCCTCTGGAGCATCACTAAAATATATATTTTTTTCCTAAAATTACTGATTGTTCCTGGTCTGTGTGTTTTCAGGACTGATGCTTGCTTTGCCTCCCTTGATGCATTACTGAGTGAAGCGCTCCCGGTCATCCTCCACAAGTCGCGCCTGTTGGTTCTGACAGCCAACTTCTGCACTCTGGGTTTAATGATTAACAGATTAAAACCGACCTTAACAGGTGGGTACATAAAACAATGCAGTCATAAAGTCTGCTCTGAAGAAGTATAATGTTTAAAGGGGCCTTATATTTCTTTAACAATTCAACACAGCTCCTCCAAAGTGTCTGTGTGTGTTAATGCGGCAGTGTCTATGTAAATAAGCGAACTGCTGAGCCACACCCAGACAGAATGTTCAGCAGTAGTGGGTGCAGCTGAACACAAGCCTGCAGGACCATGGGTGTACTCATGTGAGGTCACATTAGGGGTTAAAATCTAATCGCTTGAGGAGGACCGGCCGATACTAACATGGAAAACATAATTTTTATGCTTTAAATAAAATAATTGTGTGTGTGTGTGTGTGTGTTGTGTATACAACAGGTCTGGGCAATTCCAATCAGCAGCGATTCTTCTCCTCCGCCCTGCGTTTCCTTCGGGGGGCGCTGCAGACGGTCGAGGGGGAGAGCCAGGCACGGGTCTCCCCAGTGTGGGCACCGTGGTGGGATGAGGTGTGTGAGCTCTGGAGACTCAGTCTGCAGGCTCTGGGCAGCTGTGTGAAAGTGCAGTTCTGGATAACCACCATCATCAGAGAGGAGGGCTGGCTGCAGAACATCCTCAGCCTGCTGGAGTCCTGCTGTAGTCTCCCTGATCCACAAACACAGGAGGCCCTGGAGGAGGCTCTGTGTGCCATCGCACAAGTGTGTACAATTTGTCGCCAAGATGTTAGTGTATACATGAACAGGGGGGCAGAGGACTCGCTCCACCGCATGTCCCAGCTGAGGAAGATTCTAGTGAGCTAAGAGCACGGGCTGTTGGGTAATAACTCTTAATATGTCACGGTCTTTTGACTGTTCGGTGATCGTTACTCATCTGCCAAACGGTTTCTGTAGTGGTCGATTTATGATGCAGAGATTTAATAAAAATATTTTGCTTATAATTTTTGTTTATTGTTTGATTATTTTTAATAATAAGTACTACATTTTATTTAATGGCGCCTTTCAAAACACTCAAAGTTGCTTTACAATAGAAAATGGGACCTGTAGATACCATATTATCACGATACCTACAGTAGGTGCAGATTCGATTTGTATTGGGGTTATCACAATTTTATAAATATCCTGATTTGATGTTACATTTTCTTTTTTAGATTTTGTTACAATTTTAAACAAACTTAGCAAAAAGTCTGCTCGTACCACACAAGATTCTGTGCTGCCTGCCAATGTGTTGGTAGTTTACAGTGCACCGCCTGTAGGATTATAGAGGAATTTTAATCCTCTATAATCATTTTAATCACCTCAAATGCAATTGTATATATAAATTCAAAAAAAAAAATTCATTTTGGAGTCAGTATGGTGATGCATTATTTGCCTCGCAAAAGAATTGGAATACGTAAACGAATCGTTTTTTTTTCTTCTTCCTCCTCCATCATTTACAATGTATAAAGGAATGGCAAGATAAAAGCCAAACATAATAACCCAAATATAAAGTAAAAAACAATACTTTTAACTTGGCAAATGCATTCAAAGTGAGTAGACCAGCTTAAAAAAAGAGCAGTTTAAAAATGAGTAATAGAGCCAAGTGATAAATATACTTTTGGAATACAAATTAGTTGCTTTTACCAGGATCTGTCACTTCTGTCACAACAGGACACTTCTTTTGTTCTTCATGAAATCAATTCACTACATTTTTAATGAAATGTACCAGACAGGGTCAGCTATAACTATTCCACAGTTTAACCAAAATGTGACATGAAACAGAGAGGAGCATGAACAAACTGCACAGAACGCAGACAGAGTGATTGCATGACTGCAGTTTATTTCTAGGATTTGATGCTTCTCTTAATTTGCACTGATGGGGAAAAAAAGGCACGTGATTCCGGGGTTAGCACTGTCGCCTTACACCTCCAGGGTCCGGGTTCGATTCTGTGTGCATGGAGTTTGCATGTTCTCCCCATGCTTGGTCGGTTTCCTCCCACAGTCCAAAGACATGCTCCTTAGGCTTCTTGGTGTTTCCAAATTACCCAGTGTGTGAGTGAGCGAGCATGTGTGTTTTTGTGAGCTGCGATAGATTGGCACCCCTCGTGTACACCTCGTGCCCTAAGTCTCCTGGAATAGGCTCCAGGCTCCCTACGACCCTGTATACAGAATAAAGCAGTATAGACAATGAGAGAGAGTGAGTGAGTGACCTCAAAATGCAAAATGACCTCAAGGTGAATTGTCTGTAAAGGTAAATAAAGCACAATGAAATGTTTAAAAAAAATAATAGTTTTTTAAAGAGTTAATCCACCAGCAGCATGCAGCCATGAAATGCAAAATGCCATCTGAGGGACCCTTTAAATCCATCACTAATATTATAGAGAGGTTTCAATCTTGTGAATTTGCCTCAAAGTTTTTATTACTCTAGTCCTGTTGATTTTGCTAGGTTTCATTATAAGGTTTGAATGCAATAGCTTACACAGCCAGTAGATGGCGATCTTACTACAAATCTGCTGGATGGACACATAAATGTTTTTAAGCATTATGTTTTTGCATATAATTTTCAATAAAGCATATTTGGTACCTAGAATGTGTAAAATATGTTTAAAGTCAGGGAAAGACATTAAACTTACTATGGAGAAATAAATCTCTGTGTCTCAAAGAAGGAAAAGTTCAAAATATGTTCATGATGTTTGTGTAAATTTGTTTTTTCTCCAAAATATCCATTGGCACAATAAAATCTAGTAATGCTTTCTTAAAATCCAGAGCAATAAACAGCAACCGATCATATTTGTACACTGTTGTACAGTATTGGTCTAAAATATGACATTTGTTTAAATAAAGCAAAATTAAGGAAGGATGCAGTAAACCTCAATCAGCCCAGGTATGAGCTACACTGTAAATAAGAAAAGTCCTAATTTTACAGAAAATAACTTTAAAATTTGATAGTAGTTTTCTTTAAAAAAAAAAAAAAAAAAACTATAAACTAAACATTATCTGTAAATTTTTAAGTCGACTGTTTTTTTAAAGTATTTTTTCAATACCGGAAAAAAAATCACATTTTTATCAGTAAAAATACTGTATTATTTTTACTGTGTTTTTTCTGTTAATGGAAATTACGTACAACTTTATGTAAAATTACAATAATACATCGTAATTGGATATGAAACTCATTAGATAAAGGTTAATGTCCAAACTAAAAACTTTCTTACATTTTTAGATCAAACATTGAACATGGGAGAAGATCCAGTAGAGAGACAAGTCCATCACTAATAAGTACAGAGTGCAATATAAGACTACTTTGAGTCTTTTCATGGTGATTTAAAAATTAACTCCTTCAACCTTGGATCATTTTGAGTCCAATTTATTACTGTGTAGAGATCTTTTCTGTATTGTCTCACTTATAACCTTTAAGAGCCTGTCAGTGATGAAAATAAGTTGTTTACACTGATGTACAAGTTTGTTCTGTTGGATTCAATTGCATAGCATTTTTGTGAATGCTGGTTATAGCGTTCAAACTTGATACTGAACTGATACATACAAAAAAAAAGGGCCACAGTTGAAAAGTTCTTGAGTTTCCCTTTAACATATCTAGTATTAAATATGATTTCGAGTATTTTGTTAATTTGTTCCTCGGGCAACCGAGAAAAAGATTAACTTTTTGTTCTTTTTTGTGTTCTTTTCTTCTCTCTTCCAATACTGCACCAAGGATCCAGTTGTTTACTGCCTTTTTGGGAGAGGCTCTTTCTTCGATACACTGGACTGTCCATTTTGCTATTTTGGTATGTTTTAGATTTGACTTACTTGCACTAACGCATTAGGATTCTGAGCTAAAAGGTAAAGTTATTTGTACACATACATTATATAAGAACTATAGAGTAAAAAAGGGGACCACATTGTACTTTCCAATCCAACTTTAATTGGAACATTGGGAATCTTGTTTGAAATTCTTCATAGGTTTTTAGTCAAGGATATTTCACAGAAATGTTTAAGTTTGGGAGAAAGAATGTTCCACTGTTATAGCACAATAGTCTAAATATTTCATTCTGTTTTTCATTTTAGGATTTTACTGTAAAATAAAATTTAACTTCTTTTTATTGTATTTTGCTTGAGTTTGTGTTAACACTTTATTGAACATATGTGTTCTTAGGAATTTATGAAATTTGTGAAATAACAGGGTTTTTTGTGTTATTGCTTTATTTGAAGATGTATTTTACATTTTTTTGTTTGGTAGCCGCTGCTGCCAGTCATTTGACCGTTTTTTTACGTTTTTTTTTTTTTTACAGTGAATAAACAATGTGTTTTTTTTTTTTTTTTTATAGATTATATGGAGAAAAGCATTTGTCCAAACCTGTTAATTATTGAATTCAGGTGTTTCAATCAATCACGCCCGTTATCCCCAGTAAAGGGCGATCTTAATGCTATATTTTTATGCAATTTTGTGGCAACAGTTTGGTGAAGGTCCTTTTCTATTCTAACATGACTCCCCCAGTGTACAAAGCGAGAACTATAAGGACATGGTTTGTTGAGTTCGGTGTGGAAGAACTTGACCGGCCCAAACACAGAGCTCTGGCCTCAACCCCATCGAGCAGCTTTGGGATGAACTGTAACGGAGATTGTGAGCCAGGCCTTCTCATCCAAAGTCAGTGCCTGACCTCATAAATGCTCTACAGAATGAATGGGCATGAAACACTCCAACATCTTGTGGACAGCCTTCCAAGAAGAATGGAAGATTTTATACCTGCCAAAGGATGTCCAACTCCATATTATAGTTTTTATATGGCATTGCATACTTTTGTCCATATAGTGTATATTCAGATTGTTACCTGGATTCAGAACATAGGGTCAGCCAGGGGTTAAGGGTCTTGATCAAGGACCCAATCAGGGATGCTGGGGCTTGAACATTTCATCAACAACCCAGATCTTTAACCACTGAGCCTATGACCACTGCACAAATCCTTGTGTTAACGTAGATGCGGTTTTGAAATCTATTAAGTCTGATAGACTTGCCTTAGACTGAGCTGCAAAGTTAGTGAGCCCAGTGAAATGGCAGCATCTCTCTTTTAGATCATAAACATGATCACATGACCTAGCTGGAATATAGACAAACAATCTTAAATACATCAGTTCCTCACAAACTATCCTACACACAACTTTCTTTTAATAAATAACATGTCAAGAAGAAATTGTGTAATATTTTTTATTTCCATTAGAAAAATAAACAATAATAACAATAGCAGGAAAATCCGCCTACCAGTTAGTCCTGTACTATAGGCCGTGTGATTTAGGACACATCCCATGGTTTAAGCAGGTGTTCCTTGTGTCCCCACTTTTTCACCCCATGTCACTCTAACCCATCCCCCGCCCCTTTCCGTGTCCCGTCTCTCTTTGTGTTCATAAAAGTCCCGAGTGTCGCCTTTCTTTTCTCACACACACTCACACACACACACACACACTGCTCAACCTGCAGCTTTAAAACCCTCCACCGACTCCAGCATCGCATCCAAGAGCTTTAAAGCGTAAACAAGATGCTGTGGAAATCCCGCACCAAGACGGATCCCTATTGCGCACAGGTAAGCGAGCAGCCAGCTCATTCCATCATAGACTTATTGATACATCTGTGTTGATCAAGTGTCCAAGGAAACGGGGGAATAGTACCATGCATTTGTGAAGACAAACATAGGGTTTTCCAAAAGTTTCCAAAAGCTTACAGTATAAGACAAATTAACTCTCTCTCCAGACAATTTCATCCTGAAATCCTGAATTAAAAATGTAAAATGTATAATATAACAAAGTATGAAAATATTTTATGAAACGCATTTCCCTCTATGTTTTGAGACTTTGGGGACACCCTTTAAAATTATCATAACTTTTATATATGTAATAAGTTATTATAGAGGTTATAGCATTGGCACTTAAAAAAAAATTAGCCTTATAATATATAATTAGGCAAGATCTCAAAATAAAAACTATAGAATGTGCAAAAATATTTGTGCCTATTTATGATCATGCATCTATATGAAGAGAATAATACCTAACATCCTTTATTTAATTTGCTTTTAAATAGAATAACATTTACAATTCTTAAAATCTTAATCCGTTTAATACATAATTAGTAAATATGTATTAAAAAACAGTTTTAAAAATGCATAAATGTCCCTTTAAGGTGGTCCACACGACCCCTCCCCCGTATAGTACACCCAGCTGTGGTGAAGCTATAAGAGCGCACACTGCGCACAGTCCTGGAGAGCTGAACATTTGCGCACGAACACACACACACACACACACACACGCAAAGAGCACTTATAACACCGGCACTTCGGACACACATAGGCCTGTCTGTATGGATCTAGCACGTAAATGAGTGCGTGAACTCATCTGATTGTTCGTTTGCGAGGATCCTGTAAAAGGACAGAGAGCCAACTTTCACCGCCGACGCACTTTGGCATCCACATGTTAGTGCACACCTACTCAGCGATGGTGAGTCGAGCAGAAACTATAGCTGTGCATATATAATCACTTAAAGTGCAGATGATGCGTTGGATTTGCTTTATTCTACGGGGTTTGTCTTTGCCATGTAGTGCGTAAAAACGGAGGACCTGAGCTTTTACGCCGGATTAATGTACAGATGTTTTCAGTTTGAAAATACGCTCATATCGGGTTAACATATTTACATTTACATTTAGGCATTTGGCAGAAGCTCTTATCCAGAGCGACTTACAAAAAACACATTAGCTTTGCAGGAGAAAGTAGGTTATTAAAGAGAGATTGTTATAGCCCGTTAATTGTAATTAACGCATGCGTGGTATAGTTCCAGGAGGATATTTGGAAACAGTTCATGATTTATATCACAAAATGAATCCGTGCTCACAGATCACAGGTCGCAAGATTGATTTTACTCTGACTGAATTTATTTGGCTCTGGCTGAAAGCATCCTGAGCTACTGCACAGGTCTGTAACACTGTTTCATTATGGATCTGTGATTGTTAAAAATAAAATGAGAGGAAGATTTTGCTTATTTAATTTCTCATTTTAAAAAAAGAGCCGAATAAGTTGTGGTTATTTAAACTGAAAACACTGAAACACCTGCTGCATTATAATGCAAATGATGATGGTATTTCTATCTTGTTGCTGTTTTGTAAAAAGACCTGAAATTTAAAGTGTAAAGAGTGTGTAAGTCAAATTAGGATCTCTCAACGTGATCAACGTGACCATTTTTTTTATTTTTTTTTATTTTAGAATTATTTATTTTCTTTAAAAACAACAACAAAAAAAGGATATCTAATGGGTGTAAATACAGCTAAACAACTCAAAACTCTCCAACGTCTCCTTAGGGTAAATTAACACTTTTGAGGAAATTATCTTCCAAATTTGTAACACTTTTTTGATACTTGATACTATAGTTATTGTTTGTTTGTTTGTTTAGTCTTTGAAAAAGCATTTGACAAAAAAAGAAAATAGTGATATCATACTCATGCATACAACAAAAAGGTAGTTTAAAGGACAGCAGAGCTATTCCATGCGTAACACCAGATGTGTGTAAAAAAGAGTCAGTCAAGAGTGTTAGAGACGTCCCTGTGTGTGCTTACAAAGAAA
Organism: Clarias buthupogon; assembly: GCA_030014345.1. NCBI lineage: Eukaryota > Metazoa > Chordata > Actinopteri > Siluriformes > Clariidae > Clarias > Clarias buthupogon. The sequence continues at coordinate 19,607,795 of JAQMYK010000023.1, read as the reverse complement.
TGGCAGATGATGTCGAAGATCATGCAAAGGTTTTGTGCTTTATAAAAGTTATTCATTTCCACAATGCATGGCGACTTTCGGGACACCCTGTAGATAAAATGACTTTATGGGTGTAACCTGGGTATTGTACCGTTTTCTTGAAAACTAGGACATTAAATTAAAATGGTCTCATTGAAATTATGGATTTTTAGCAATTTTTAGTAATTGCATTTTAAACACATTTGCAGCCAGACTTTTTCATGGATTCTTTTGAATACACAATTCGAACACGATCTTAAACATTTTCTACGTTCCACAAGAATTAAACTTCACGATGCTGATGTTTGTTTGGTTGTTTAGGAGCGCGCAGATGGGCTCTCGGGCTCCTCACCGAGACTCTCTCAGCTCTGCTCCCTCAATCAGTCGGCTTACTCTGCGGCCCCTCCGCTGTGCCACACCCCGGTCTCGGACTTCCAGCCGCCGTACTTCCCTCCTCCGTATCCGCAAGCGTCGCTCTCCTACTCGCAGGCTCAGGACTCAGGATACCCGCACCTGGCCGACCCGTACCAGTCCATCAGCTCCCTGCATCAGCACCAGCAAGCCGCCTGGCACCCGCCCCGGGGCCGCAACCCTGAGGACGCGGGAGTCCTATCGCAGCCGCACCGCGCGCTGAGCCTCGAGCCCAGGCGGGACTACCCCGGTGTTCCCCGGCTCCTGCACGCGCTCGGTGAGGGAGTGGGACCGGGCGCACTGGGAGACGCGGCGCTCGGTGTGCACGCGGGTCAGCACGGCACCGAGGATCTGCAGGCAAGTCTTCACACAACACACTCAGTGCATCATGCAGGAAATCGAACACACACCAAATCCCACCGGAATCCAGGAGTATTTCGATCATTTCTGTAAAATCTTTCCCATGAGCAACTTTTGTTTAGTCTGCGTAACACTGAACATTTACAACATCTGGACATATTCCCAACAAAATAAATTACACAAACATTAAATATAAGAATGCTGTGAGTGATGTTTAGCAAATTCAGATATAATGTTTTATATCTTCACATTTTTACTACCATAACCACACAGTTCTTCAAAAATTATTTCCATTATCACACATTACATTAATAATCAAATAAAACTTCCATATTCAATAACAATACCAAAACAAACTGTACTTCCATAATCATATTTTACCAACGTAATCACATATTACTTACATAATTGCTCCTATTATCATATAATCACACATTACTTTAATTACTCCCATAATCACAGTTTTTTTTATAATCATAAAACGCATATAACCAGTACTTTCATAATCGCATATTATTACAATATAATAACACCACTCTAATCACACAATACAAACTAATTACTCCTATAATCATATACTATTTTTATAATTGCTCTCAATTATTCACGCATTACTCCAATAATCAGTACCAATAATAACATATTTTGCCCTTAAGTATACTTTACTCCTGTAATTACTCTTATAATCACGTATAACATGCATAATCGTTCCCATCATTAATCACATTACTTCCATTAATACCATAATCACACAGTTTTTTTTAAAATAATCATAATCATATAAAACGTATATAATCAGGAAATACCTTCATAATCGCACATTATTCCCATAACAACACCACTCAATACAACCTAAATAATCCTATCATCACGGATGACTTTCATAATTACCTCACAATTATTCGCACATTACTCAAATAATCACCAATCATCACATATTACTAATCACACATTGCATTCATAATCACACATCACACCTATAATCACTCTCATAATTATTCACACATTACTTTCATTACTCCTATAATCGTACAGTTCTTACATAATCACATAAAAGTCCAATAAAACACATATAATCATGTAATAGTTTCATAATCGTATATGATTGCAATATAATAACATCACTCTAAGCACGCAGTTCTTAGTACCTAATTATTATTATAATCACGTACTACTTTCATAATTACTCTCACAATTATTCACATATTATTCCCAGAATGAGGATTACTGTTATAATCACATATTACTTCCATAATCACTTTTGCATATCCCTACACATTCTAGGGGAAACAAAACACTAAATTAAATGATCAAATTGCGATTTTTTTTTTTAAGCTATAGTGATTTTTTTAAATTATTGATTTAATAAGTGTAGACTCGGCGTAAAACTGTAGGCGCACAATTTAATTTTAATCCAACGTATCTTATTAATTGATTATTGACTAATCATTTACATTTTAATAGTAATTACATGTATTGAGTTTGTTATACAAGTAAAAAGAGCCAGAACTTGTAAATAGATTTAATAATTGTTGTTGTTTTTTATTTTGTAAAGCGATTGAACAGAAACAACGTTGCAATTTGTAAACATACGGGATAAAAGTGTTACATATTGTTACATGTAAACAATAAACAATAGGACAGTTAGATCGATATGAACAGGAAAAGGTTTTATTTAGTCGGGTTTGTTCATCCGCAGGGCTGTAAAATCCCGACTTTTCCCGACTCGGCGGTGTCGGTGGTTTTGAGCAGGTGCAGGATCAAACTGCTCTCAATGACTTTCTGTTTGACAACTGAGCGCAACCAATCGATTTATTTAAGCAGTTCAGGTCAACAAAAAGGTTTTTTGTTTTGTTTTTGTCTTCGCGTGAGACTATTTTAATGCGCAACACAAGAACGCGTTTTTAATTTTGCAAAACACTCAGCAAAAATGCAGACTGGAAAACGAGTTTCTCACATTTCGACTGAGAACTACTTTATATTATAATTATATAAATAACAAATACAATTTGTTTATTGGAATAAGGAATTAATAACGCACAGAATTTGGCAATATTTCAAAATAGGCGACCGTATGATTACTTTTTATTTGCAATAATGTTTTTCTTGCCTATCTATTCTAAACATAATTTTAGTATTAAGTATTTAATTTAAAAAGCAATGTGTCGACATTAAATCAAATCTGAGCTTTTCCTATGGCTTTATCTTGGTTTTTCTATAGACTAATTAACAAGGAGATCTCACCCTTGAAGCATATATAATCACAATTGACTTGCAGATTTAATTTCTTTATTTTACCTAATTAAATTAAGTTAATTTCTCCCCATATAGGAAACTCAGATTGCATGTTATTAAAAAAAAAGGATTCAAACTAATTCAAACATTACTTATTGTTTTTGTAATGAATGCACAAATGTATTAATTCAAATCCTTAATTTCTTCAACAGGGCATGGAGGAAACATCATCTCTGGGAATCTTGGATCATTCTGTGATCAAGAAAGGTAAGAAACTGTTGTTTGTTGAGGATAAATAGAAATCATAAGATTTCCACGCTCAGATATTTACAGATTAAAACACATGCATGCGCGCACGCACACACACACACACACACACACACACAGTCCCCACCAAAAAATAATTCAGCAGTGTCGTTTCATGTGAAGTCAAGAAATCATCCAAGGCTCAGTTCACCCTTAAGGCAGTAAGTCTTAATGAACTGTTCATGGTCATATGAGAGGAAAAAAGAGGGATTAGAAACCAGCTCAGGGGAGGAGGAGGGGTGATGAAGAAGAGTTATGAAGAATTCACAGTGTGATCTTTCCACTGAAATACCGAGAAATTGGATTTTTATAGGTCATGCAGACACTCAGGCTCTGTGTGCTCTCAGAAGTTTCCAAGCTCTGCAGCTATCATGTATTTTACACAAATGCCATCTTAACTCACACGTTTTTGTGGATCGGTTACTGAGCACTCTCAGGGGTTTAGCAGATTCTCGGGGGGGATAAGAAGCTCTAAAGCTCGTATGAATAAACGGAAGGTGTGCAGAGCACTTATAGACACACACACACACACACACACACACTGCTTATGTTGGCTATCACAGCAGGGTGAGACACAGAGGCACACACAGGACACCACACAAACACCCAGAGAGAATAAATACTGTACACCCATGCTGCATGTATAAAATATAATTTTGCAGCCAAGGGCCCTATTTTTAAATGCAAAAGAAATTCCAAAAACCCCTTCGGCATGCATTTTTTAAAAATGAACACAGTCCAACTTGTCAAATATTAGGCTTGTTATTTAAATATTTAGTATAATATGTTGGCTGTTTAAATAAAAGACATTAGGTTTAAGTTTAAGGACTTAGTTGTTTAAGATTTGGATTAAACCCATTCAATTCAAGTGACCTATCAAACAGGTCAATAACTTCAGCCTACATATAATATATTATACTGTATATGTTGGTAATGGTGGGTTAAGACTTCTACGATATAACAGAATAAAAAATATATAGAACTGACAGACCCCCAGGCCAGATGTTACATACCTCTGCGCATTCCTGGACCCCACTTTTTGTCGCTTTTGTACCCTTTCAAAATATATATTTTTTTGTTTTGTTTTTTTGCATCATTAATGGTTCTAACATTTTAAAGAGGTTCAATAGTTTTGAAAGAGAAACCCTTCCTTCTGTAAGGGCATCCTTAGAGAGTCGATCCAAAGAAGCCATTTTTGAAGTTTTATAGCATCATGTTTAAAAAAGACAATGGTTTATAATTCAGGCACCGATATACTGTAGTATGCCATCAAAACTGGAGTTAGAAGCAGGTGGATTTTGGGGGATCATTACTGAGTGGTGAATATTAAACTGCTAGGAAAAAAATGTCACATCTAAGAATTGTCTAGGTCTTTTTTTTCTATAAAAGAGGTTTCCAAGGAGAACTGCTTTAGAAAGCAAAGAGTGCTTCATGATTCAATGTATCCCTAAATTTCTCAGAACGTCATATATTTTTATATGTCATTAATGTTATTATTTTGCAAAATTGTTCTTGCTGTTTGTTGGCTTCAAAAATATAATTAAAGTACATTTTAAATGCCTGTTTTTTTTCAACGCTTGATACATCTGTGAAAAGGATTGTAGCCATGGTAGGATGCAGGACACAGAAAAAATTCTGTGCAGACTAATTCAGTTATTTAAAGGCATTGCAGGGGGTCAATTTAAAAGTCCATATGACTGACATCATCTTCCAAAAGCACTGAAATGGAGTTTAAAACCTTGAAGCCTACGTATTTTTAGTAAGAAACTCCTAGCTTGGAGAATATATATTAATAATGCGCCAAATTATTGCGCAATTGCATGAAATGTTTAATAGTTGCTAATAATTACCTGTTTAACTTCAGTTAAAAGAATGTAGAGACATTAGTGTCTTCATTAGATGCTTCTACTGTCACTTTTCATTACCTCCTTCTACATTTTCCATACCAGCATGAGGAATAATGGAGGAGGCAGGACTTTGAGTTGCATCTAATGTCTCCTCTCACTGTCTCTGTCTCTCTCTAGTTCCTGTCCCATCCAAGCTGAATGGCTCGGCTCTGTCTGTCCTATCATTCGGTAAGGACAGTTTGGGCCTCGGCGGCGTGTCCAATTCTGCTGAGGTCTTCTGCTCGGTGCCTGGACGTCTGTCCCTCCTCAGCTCTACGTCCAAGTACAAGGTGACAGTAGGGGAAGTCCAGAGGAGGCTGTCTCCTCCTGAGTGTCTCAACGCCTCGTTGCTGGGAGGAGTGCTGCGGAGGTGAGCGGGGGAACAGCGCAGAGAGATCATCAGATATTAAAAAGAAATGGATATAGAGATGAAATCACAACAGTTTATACGGATAATCTCACTAAACAGCCGAGAGTCTTCTAGTACAGATAGATCTTGGTTATGTACATCACTTGAAAACAAATCAGTGAGGACAGTTAAAGTAAAATCCGTCATACAACTGTAACAGGGTGTTACGTTTATAAATTTTAATTTAAATGTTATTTGTCACATACACAGTCATACACAGTACGATATGCAGTGAAAGGCTTATACGACCACCTGAAAATTTAAAATGGAGTATTCAAATAAAGAAATAAAATATGAAATAAGAGAAAATGATACAAGTATAGAAAAACGTTAAATAAAATTTACAATATGTCCATATGTTAAAAACATTTGTCAATCATGTGTTATTTAAATATTTGTAAATCTATCAATAATTTTCTGAATTGCTCTAATTATATTTATATACAGAACTTTGACATTTACTTGATTATTAAAGGTTAATCTGGGGGAAATTAGGCTATAAACTAGACAGAGGTGAACCGGACAGAGATGCTAATGAGAGCATGTCAGCAGTGTTAAGCATCTCTTTGTCTCCTTCCTCAGAGCAAAGTCAAAGAATGGCGGCCGCTGCCTCCGTGAGCGTCTGGAGAAGATCGGACTCAACCTCCCTGCCGGACGCCGCAAGGCAGCTAACGTCACACTCCTCACAGCCTTAGTTGAAGGTACACACACACACACACACCAAATATAAAGACATTAAATAGACAGAATAAAATAAAATAAAATAAATAATAATATTCACTTTTTAACTACAGCTAACCAATGACATCACTGATTACATTCCAAGCTTTAGTCTAATCTAAATGATCCGTCTTTAAGGTGAGGCGGTGCACCTGGCGCGGGACTTTGGCTACATGTGTGAGACGGAGTTCCCGGCGAGGGCGACTGCAGAGTACTTATGCAGGCAGAGCGACCCAGACCAGCTACCCACACGGCGAAGCATGCTGCTGGCCACCAAGTGAGTCCCAGTCTTATCCAGGACTCCCATAATGTACTATATGCTGTATAAATGTACAATATATTTATTATATATTTAATAATACAACTAAATCAAGGTTTGGAACCTTGATGATGCGAGTTCTTCCTCTTGTACCATTCTGATCCTAACATCGGAACGATCCAAATATTTTGTGCTGTGCAGCAGCAAATCCGAATCCAAATCCAGGCCTCAGGATTCTCTCTCTGTTCCCAGCACAGCTGAGGCAGCGTGATCATTAGCTGACGAGCTGATGAGGGTTATCCTCTCCAGAACTTCATTTTATAAACTACGGACATAATCACTGCATGTGAGAATACACTCATGCAAGAAAAAAAACAAGTGTACGATAGTTTTTGCATTAAAAATTGTAAGTTTCTGCGGATTATATTATATGTTATATGCTCACACTCAGACTGAAGGTTAAGAGTAGAGCTTTATTTCACACTTTATACCACTTAAATAGAGAAAAGGTGAAAATTCTCTTGCTTCCTTAAACTATTCAAATCTTAGTCAATAGCATATGTAGGTCAGAAGTGTTAATATTTTAAATACAAATATCAATCGACTATTTAATCACTGATATTCAGGTATTCATTTATGCATCTCTTGTTTTCTCTGCTTTAAAAAATCTGAATGTCACGCGAGACTTTTTTATCTCCTTCGTTTCAGTTCAATCGAATCCTATTTGCTAAATGTTCAATAAACAGGTATAATACTGTATAATCACACAGTCGTACATACAGTGTAGCATAGTGTCTCTGTATATGAAGATGTACTACACTGTATATAACACAAAGTCCCTGAAGTCCTGCATCACAGGGGAACAAGAAAAAGCAGCAAAACAAAAACAACTTGAACAACCAGTTTTCTCAATACACAAATTTACATGTAATAACCATCGATAAACACATGGTTAATGATGTCATGAGTCATGTTATGAAAAAGAAAAACTTGTACAAATATTTTAATACTAAGAAAGAGTGACTATTATATAGCTACTTATATAGTTATAGCTTGTTATATAGCTCCTGAAATCATTTTAAAATAATAACACAAAAACACTTTACTACATACCGTACAGTTGTGTTTAAAGTGTCATTAATCTGAGCTCTTTTTCTGCATTGAGCAACAAGTTGAATCATTTAACAGATACATTATAATATATATATGAATTTATGCCTGCGGAGAGAAAAGGCCAATCCATCCGTTTCGATCCCACAGACGAGCCAATGTAGCACAAATAAATAAAAGCTGATTAAAAGTCAAACCTGGTCACTAGAGAAGGGTATCAGAGAACCCAGTGTCTCATAGCTTGCTGTTTCTGGGGCTCAGCAGGCAAAGAGTACAAGGTGGTGACAAACTTTGCCTCCAAATTCCCTCCATTTCAATCCGACCGAGGATCCATGGAATGCTCCAGACAAACAAGTCTGCACCATGAAGTTCCCACCTGCAACAAACAGCACCCAAAGGATCTTCTGCTAACATCTTGGTGTAGGACATTACAGCACACCACCTGATGTTCTGGTGGGGAACCTGAAACCTGGGTGGTTGATCGGAGTATACAGTAGGGCCCAAGGTTTAGTAAACCCTTCCCTGCTTGGTGCACTAACCTTCATTTTCTCCTTGTCCTCAGGGAGATCTGCAAAGAGTTTGTTGACCTCATGTCCCAGGACAGGTCGCCGCTGGGTGCGAGTCGGCCCACGCCGTGCCTGGAGCCCGGGGTTCAAGGCAGCCTGACCCACTTCAGCCTGCTCACCCATGGCTTTGGCACCCCAGCCATCTGCGCCGCACTCTGCGCCTTCCAGAGCTACCTGCTGGAGGCCGTCAAAGTGCTGGACAAAGCCGAAGGAGGTGGCAAAGGCCACCAGGAGAAAGACCTCAAACACTGCAAATGAAGCAGTCGACCATATCTTAAAGACAGAGACTGAGCTCTTCCCCAGACCTTGGGAGAAAGAAAAAGAGAGAGAGAGAGACTGTGTGTGTGTGTGTGTGTGTGTGTGTGTATGTGTGTGTATTTATGTGTGTGGGTGTGTGTGTGCTTCATATCCAGATCTGAGTGAATCAGCTGCTGGATTTGATTCAACCTCTGTGTTACAGGAGCAATTAGGATGTGATGTCCTCGAGAGAGAGAGAGAATCATAAGCGTCTCACTCTTCCTGATCGTGAGGCGGACATTCACAACAGCTCCCCTGTGCACTCGTCCTGAGAATAAATAAAGAAATAAAGAAATAAAAGAGCCACAGGAAGTGTGAAGGGCAGCTAGAGAGGGCGCACGGGAGGATTTGTTAAAAAGCAATGCAAATATTGTCTTTTTGTACTCCCTACTGTATGTTTATTACCCATGTTATCCTTATTATTATTATTATTATTACTGTTATTAATGTATTTCAAGCTAAATGTAATATATTATTAAAACAAAATAATGGATTGTGTCTGGTTCATACCTCTGGTGTTAATTCCTTATCTGACCTTGACGTATTATGTTTGGTATAATTTAAAATATTTTATGTTTAATATATAGTTAATCTTATTATTTAATCTTAATCTTATTCTTACTATATATGTTTCCCCATAAACATTTTACTTAAATCATATTCAAAGATGCGTCAAGAATCTTACGATATTACGATAACTCTGAATATAACTTCAGCTTCATCACAAGAAAGCTGAAATCTTTCCTTATGAATTCATGTCCTGCTTATACATACAGTACTGGTGGCTGCTTATACATACTGAATATTCTTTTGCATGTTTAAGATAAGCTCACAGTTGATGTCGCATAGAAGTTATTTTCGGTAATCCTCTCCATCATTACATGGGTGCAATCCAAACGTTTTGACGTCAAAGTGTTAAAAATCAGATCGCACCAAAAGGTTGCAGGTTCTCAGCAGGTAATCCAGAAGGTAGCAGGAAACCTCCAGGATGATCGCAAGCACAAGTAACTAATCTCAGAGTAGCTAATCCCCCTCCAGTCCTTCTCTCACTCCATCTGCCACTCTACCTTTCTTCATCTGCTCAGGGGCACTACACCTCCATACCTGCCCCCCTACCAGCTCACACGCCCCGAGTGTCAATTCCCTGATCCTCTCTCTCTCTCTCTCTCTCTTTTTCTCTGATACACGGAGACGCTATTCAGCGTCTCTGTGCCTGCAGGCGAACATATGCTCCTCTTCCCTGCAGATTCCGGGTATGTTCAGAGGGGATTGTTTAATGTTTATTAATCTCACCTATCTGCAGAGGGAAGATATGCACACACACACACACACACACACACACACATATGATGTGCTCATAAATAAAGCAGAGAACAAAAATACTTTCTCTGCACAAGGTGAGAAACAGCAGCACATTTTTTAAAAATGTGCTTTATTATTTGTTTTGTTTTTTTCCATTATTTTTGTCGCAGGTAAATTTTAACTCTTTGAAATGCCGGAAATTCATTCAAGTCAAAACTGAGATTTCAAAACTGGAGTTGACTGAAACTTCATTTTCTTGGGTACACACACATCCTCAGGTGTTGGAAACGTAACTAAAGGAGCTGATGGTTTTTGTTTGCAAGAACTAAATTTAGAAAAACTATTGAGCATTTAAAGCTGTTTGTGGACATGTTGAACTAATATATATATTATTATTGTCAAGAGCACCATGATGATGAAACTGTCTCTCATGAAGACCTTCCCCAAAAAAAAAAAAAACCAAAACTGACCTCTGCTGCAGAGGAGACGTTCATTTAGAGTCACCAGCCTCAGAAATCAGCAATTAACAACCAGCACCTCAGATTAGAGCCGTTATGAAGCTTTACAGAGCAGAAGTAGCAGATATACATCTCAATATCAACTGTTCAAAGGAGATTATTGTGGATTTTGGATAAACGCCTTCAGTATTGTTTTACAGTGTAGAAAGAAATAAAGATCAGGAACGACCATGGAGTTAGAAGGGGTGTACAAACTTTTTTCTGATAGTGTATATATTCCAAAATATAAGCAAAGATGTTTTAGGTAATGGCAGGAGACTGTCCAGGCCGCTACAGAACCCCGGGGTTAATCAGCTGTATGCTTGGGGTCACTGTTTTTTTTTTTTTTTATGTCAGATTCAGTTAAAATTCTCCTCTCATTAATCCAGATGTTTATTAATTAATTAACGTTTATTAACTTGATTAATGTTAACTTAAAAGATGTGGAATGCAATATATAAATAAATAAAAAAACAGGAAAGACCATAGAATTAGACATTTCCAGATGTTTCACTGGTAGAGTTCAAAGGTTTTTACCCCCTTATAAACCCTGTAAAAGCAGTAAGGGTGTTGCAAAGCTTTTTTGGGGGAGGGGCTTATTCCTGTTACATAATTAATAACAATATTATTAATAACAATAATATTGTTCCTTAACTGAGGTTGGTTTTGCCCAAATACTGAAACCCACTACGATCAGATAATTTTCATTGTTTTACACACACATACAGTCGGGCAAAAAAGTATTTAGTCAGCCACCAATTGTGCAGGTTCTCCCACTTATAAAGATGAGCGAGGCCTGTAATTTTCATCTTAGGTATACCTCAACTATGAGAGACAAAATAAGAAACAAAAAATCCAGAAAATCACATTGTAGGATTTTTAATGAATTAATTGGTAAATTCCTCTGTAAAATAATGACATGTATTTGGTCACCTACAAACAAGCAGGATTTCTGACTGTCACAGACCTGTAACTTCTTTAAGATGCTCCTCGTGTCCTCCACTCGTTACCTGTATTAATGGCATCTGTTATCAGTATAAAAGACACCTGTCCACAACCTCAAACTGTCACACTCCAAACTCCA
>JAQMYK010000023.1:19574757-19596235 GCA_030014345.1 Clarias buthupogon | reverse complement strand
TACTTATTTTCCACCATAATTTGCAAATAAATTCTTTAAAAATCCTACAATGTGATTTTCTGGATTTTTTTTCTTCTTATTTTGTCTCTCATAGTTGAGGTATACCTATGATGAAAATTACAGGCCTCTCACATCTTTATAAGTGTGAGAACTTGCACAATTAGTGGCTGACTAAATACTGCCCCACTGTATATACAGTTCATACACATGAACATATACTTATATAACATATACATATACTGTATATTATAACTGCTATCATTGCATCATCTGTACTTGGTCACGTCTAGCCTGGAGTCTAGCCCAGGGAATTCGGTATACTCAGAACAGGGTGCCAGCTCATGGCAGGGCACACAAGTATACACACTAATTGCCAATTAGCCTACTCTGCATGTCTTTGTACTAAGGGAGGAAACTCACCAAGCAAACTAGGAGCATGGACACTCACCGCACAACGACCCTCAACCCTTGAGGTGCGAGGCGACAGTGCTGACCATTTACATTTTAAAATTAGATTTTACTAATTCTACTCATGCGGTGCTTAAGTGGTAAAGGTGGATTCTTATTACTTCCTGTTAATTGTCACAACGTACAAGTAAAACCAGAAACATTGCTTTCAACAAAAAAAACAATCAAAACACGATGTACTTAACATGACTGAAGATTTATTAGAACATAAAGAATCAGATATGCAGTACAAAAGAGAAATGGTGTGAAGGTGTCACAGTAGACGGTCACTTTGCCCCCACATTAATCTTCTCCAGGTCGTGAATGCCGTCCTTGTCGATCAGGCGAACGGTGAAAGACGGCAGGTTCAGGATAAAGCGCTTGCTGAGCTATGAAACAGAACAGGAAAAAAAAAGAAAATCATCACCACACATTAGTTTTTAGGTAGAGGGGAAACGCAATTAACACTGAAAAATGGCTTTAATGATATAAACGTTGTACACAACTCAATTCACACCATCAGAAACAGAAGTACAAGAGAACGCTGATATGAACGATGGGGGAAACGAGACGTAGCAGAGGGAAGTTAGAGTGAGTGAGAGAGAGAGAGAGAGAGAGAGATTACCTCTTCTAGACACTTCTTCAGGAGGTCTACTGCTTCTTCACGTGTCAAATCTGCAAACAGAGCAACAGCGAAGGTTTAGTTTCTGTCTCCTGGGCAGCGAGTGTGTCGGACGCAACTGGTACGTGTACCGAGGAAGGGCGGACACTTCAAGTAATTCTGCCTCGGAGATACTCAATAGGGACAAACTGTTAAATATATAAATTTTCACTTACAGTAAGTCCCCGACTTACGAACGAGTTCCGTTCCAAGAGGATGTTTGTAAGTCAGATTAATTCGCAAGTCCAACAAAGTGACTCTTATACACCTTGGACACGAATATACAGCATATAAAGCAAATATAAAGCATAAAAATAAGAAGAAACATACAAGTTTGGTGTTTTGGTTCCGCATTATACTCCCATGAAACTGCACCTTTAAATCACAAGAGGGCATTTTCTATCATCATACTCCCGGACTGATTGATTGAAACTATTTCTATATTGTACAGATGTTTTTCTTATTTTTCTATATTTTTCACATATTATATATTTTGTACTCTACAGTTATTTTATTCTTCTTAGTTAAATTTACCTTCTATTTTCTTTTTCATATTTATTTCCCATTAATAGTCTTTTATTTTAAGGTCATGGGCAGTCGTCTAAGCATTTCACTGCATATCGTACTGTGTATGACTGTATATGAGACAAATAAAATTTGAAATCAGTGAGGCTGTTTCAAACACACACACGCGCGCACACACAATATACCGGACTTTAGACATTGTATACATTCACCTACACACTGAAAACATAGATCAGCGGTCCTTTCGTATTTGTGGAAAATCCTAACTTTGAATGTTCGTAAGTCGAGGACTACCTGTAGAATTTTTCATTTCTTTATAAAATAAAAGTGATGTACAATAAAATAAAAACTTGAAAGGAATTGAACTTAATTTTGTTTTTCATTTCCTATGTATACCAAATAACACAGTGTGGAATAACAGGCACTTGGACTTGAAAGAATTAGCAGTAGTTTGGTTCATTAGTGCCATGTTGGATTTGCTGAAAGCAAAATTGTTTTCTTGTTATTTCTCAACCTCGATATTTTCCAAAGCTGAGCCAGTACACACACTTGTTATTGTACAAACAAACAAGAATTTGTTATCTATAATGATACCAGTTATAATAAGTCCTCAATAAAATTATGTGAATTTCCTCACCATAAAGATATATATTTTTTAAATCTTTATCATTAAACATTACAAAAATTTGTTCAACTGAGCTTTAATGTCAGTGATTTATTTACACTAGCAGTGTGGACCAAAAATCTGGATCCATAGCCATTTTTTTTTTCTTATATAAAATGTGATTCAACACGAACATTAAAACATGCAATAAAACCAGTAAAACCTAACACCACTTGACTTAAACACAAAGGCTTTTGCTGTGATTTATAAACTTTAAATACATTTTTGCCTATGATCCAAAAAAAAAATTACGTCCTTTTACTTGGTTTCTTGTTTTTGTTGTGATGTAACACCAGGAAAACTCCTACATGAAGTAAAAGAGAGAGAACACCAGAGAGGAGAGGGGGCGTCACCTGGCCTGTAGTATCTGTCCATGATGGACAGGGTGAGGAAAGCCCCGTATCCGTGCGCAGCGAAGGGGGCTTTAGCCAGCGATGACAGGTAGTCCATGTAGTACAGTCCGGGCCCGTCGCTCTCATCGTAACCAGCCAGAAGGAGGTTCACATGGTACGGAGTCTACAGAGAGAAAAGTGAAAGAGAGAAAAGTGAGAGCGAGAGAGATCAATTCATAATCAAGAAAGAGCTACAAATATATACAGGGTTTCTCATTAAAAGCATATGAGGTGCCTTAAGATAGAGGTTACAGTTATATCTTCGGCGTTCTCGCTACGATCTTAACACAGTGTTTTTAATTAACAAGTTCGGTCTTAAACTCAATCAACAAAAAAAAACTAAGGACTGAAGTAGCATCATCAACATCAAAACCAGTGTCTGAGAAAGAGAAAGGGGAGGGTGTGAAAAAGCCAAAATGGGAGAACAAGCAAGGTAGTGTGTGTGTGTGTGTGTGTGTGTGTGTATGTGTGTGTGTGTGTGTGTGGGTGGTGGTGGGGAGGGGTTGTGTTAAGCGGTCTGGGGGGTCGTTGGTGTCACTGGCAGTGTGACATCTGCTGGATGACAGCACCCCCGCTGCTCGGAGCGCCTCACCACCTTTCCTTTTCTCCTCTTCCCTTCTCCCCTCTCCGAGCCTCCCACCTTCGCTCCGACGCCCTGGAGCTGCGCCAGATCTCATTAAAACTTCCTTTACTCTCTTTCCTTCCTACTTGCTTCGCCATCTTCTAACTCTGTTCCTTTACACCTACTCTTTTTTTCCAACTGCTCCGAGCTCTTTTTTTTTTTTTTAAGGAAAAGAACCACACCGGTGTCCAACTACATTAATAATAACTCACCTGGTTCCCGACTTCATCGCGGTGCGGGAGAAGACAGCATCTGGCTTTCTGCCATCTAGAATGGAGCTCAGATGCTGGAGGTACACATCGTATCGTCTTAAAAGCCTACAGTCTGATTTGGGCCTTGGCTTTGACGCTCTCAGGGGCATGTTTTTTTTTTTTTGGTGAGTGTTAGAGAAACCTGGCTGTGCTCCAAGCATCCCTGAAGACACGGGCTTTTCGAGCCCAGGTTGTTGGAGAGACCAGGCAGGGGAACGCCCGAGCTCCCAGGGGTGCTATCTCCATCCGCTCTCTCTTAACTCGACACCTGTTTCATACGCACCCCACCTGAGTTCCTAACACAACACCGATTCTCTCACCTCACCCGAGAGAACAGGCCGTTGAATATTAGCGCCTGTGCGCACGAACGCGGCTCGACGGCGGCGCTCTAGGCTACGCGGCTTGACACGGATACTCGGGCTTGGGGACAGCCAAGATAGAGATGTTTCTCTTCCACCTCCTTTTTTTTTTCCTGTCTGTGTTCCAGCGTTCCTCCACACTCTCAGACAGCCCCAAGGCAACCTTCTCTTCCTCTGTCCCGCCGTCTTTTTTCTTTTCTTTTTAAAAACTACGGCTGAGCCAAAGTACAACATAAAACGCGGTCTACGATTATTTGTGTCGAGGGACCAGGCAATATTTCAGGAAGTCAAAAGATGCCAAGCCGTACTCGCGAGTAGATTTGAAAGGCTTACCGCTGTCTATTGTCTTTTTTAGCATACCTGAACGATCAGTTCTGCAAATCTGTACATTTGAATCTCGTTTTTAACAAACGTCCTAGGGCGGGTGTTTAAATTCCACGTAATACAACCACCCCCACCCCCCCACTCTTACTTAAAAAAGAGAAATTTTAAGTAACTCATAAACTACATAATTTTCTTGAATAGTGCATCCAAATTACATAATGATTTTTTTAAGAACTAAAAAGTTGCTCTAAAAGCCTTTTTCTTTAACAATGTTTTATAGTTATTTTATATTTAACTTTAATATATAAGGTAACTTTGGGTCAACCATGTGACCCAGCATCACACTAATTTATTTCGTTCTCTAAAAAATAAGTAATAATAGCTATGTCTGAAATAGCAGGTAGACTCAAAGAGTTCCCTACCGTTTATTTTTTGTTTAATCTCCCCTAAATCTCGGTCCATACAGCGCGCGCACACGCACACACACACACACTCTAGCTCCCTTTAGACACAACAGTCTAGAGACCAGGGTGTCATTTCAAATGTCGTATTACATCTTTTTTTCAACACTGAAGTCCCGATAATAAATTAGAGATGATTTCAGGATTAAACTTTAGAACAGTAAGAGCGCTCACTGTTACCGTATCTTTACATATGGAAATTGGACTTTGAAGCGATTCAGGGTTAAAAACCGAAAGGAGGACAAGATGTGTGCATTAGGAATAAAAAAATAATTATAATTGTTTTTCCACTATGCTCATTGCCTAACCACACCCAGCCCTTGAGACCGGCGCGCTAAAACGAATCCTCTGAGGAAAGTCTGGTAGGCAGCCAGTGAAGGCTTTTCTTTAACCATGCACTACATGTGCTGCAGCTGAAGCATGTTGATTTGGGAACGATGCCCGATGCCCCCCCCGAGGGCTCCCGCTTCCCCCCACGGGCTCGCTCTCGCTCTGCAGCCCCTCCTGCAACAAATGCTCTAATTGTTTTTTGTAATTATTTTCTCCCTTCTGCTATTGTGACAAGCAGCAGCTACTCTTCCTAACAAATTAACACGAAAACTAGCAGACAACAGGGCCGGGGTGTAGACAGGCCGCTGACACAGATGGGTGCACGAACGAACAAACGCGCACACACACATGCAAAAAAAAAACATACATGCACATAATACACACATAAACAGAACCACACACACACACACACATATATACATATAAATATACACACAGACAAGAGGGTCCCATCTGGATAGGAGAATACTGCGGCGCACACACACACACACACACACACACACACACACACACACACACTCAGGTGTTCAGGAGCACAGACACTTGGATCACACCTCATATTCACAATGTAGACACATAACATATTGACATCTGTCTCCGATCAGCCTCGACACGGGCCTGCGCCCAGTCACAGCGAGCGGTGCGCGAGGCAGCGCCGCCACCGCAGCATGAACTCGATTTACAGATTAGTTTAGTGTTAAAAACCTGATACCACCGCTCTGGGGGCAGGAAAGCAAGAAAAATAAAAGAAATACACTCACACCTTCAGAGCGGCGCAACTGTAAACTTCAGGATTTATCGATCTCACTGGTGCATTTAGACAATGAAACGATTTCAGCGATGCTCTCGATGCATCTAATAAACTACACCTATACAGTAATACTTTATTACGCTTGTACGGGCAGCTGTGACTGAATACAACATAAACTAAACAAAATGTTTTCAAATAAAGCACTGAACGAATTTCGAAGAGAAAAGATTTGCTCTCAATATTATTATTATACCTAGATGAAACAAGTACAGTAAGTCCCCTACGTACGAACGAGTTTGGTTCTGAAAGTTTGTTTGTAAGACCAATTTGTTCATAAGTTCAACAAACATTGCCTAGTTGCTAGGATACTAACACAATCAGCTGTATGCGGTATAAAACTAACACGTTCCAAGATCTTGTCCTTGAACGATAACATATAGAATTGGAACACTTATTTTTAAAAAATTTTTTATTAAATTTTACCGCTTCAAATACCTTAAAAGTTGACCTAAGCACAAACACCCAAGTTGAGCGGCCCTGAGGATGTGGGGTTTCCAATGCTCATGATTTCAAGACTGATTTGTGCTCGTGGTGTTTTAAGACTGGTATAAGCGTGTTTTGAGACTAACTTACTTGCAGAGTTTGGAGAACTCACCAAAATTTAAACTTAGCGATGGTAGAAACAAACCAAGACAGAAACATATGTACACACCCTACTGCGCAGGTAATCCGCTAGGTTCTTCCTGGTGAAGTTTGCAGCAGCCGTTGGACTGAGTTCATATCCTGAAAGATATGCAGAGGAAAAAACTTACAAAAATGTCAGCAAAAAATATAAAATCAACACAATATCAACACACAATGATGCTTATCCTGTGAAACCAAACAAAGATGTTAAGTTCTGTAAAATCTGTATAATTAAATCTGTATACAGCCAAAAGTATGTGAACACCTGATCTTTTCAAATCCCAATGCAGAAGCATGAATAAGATTATAAATAAACAAACATCAGTCACTTTGTATTGGCGAGTTAATCATAACTAATCTTAGTAAGCAGCAAGGGCAAGACGTTTCTTAATAAATATCGGCATTTCTGCATTTTTAAGAGACTGTCTATTCCTCTTATCATCCAGAATGTTGGCCTCCATGCTGAATAATCGCTCAATGTCAACCCGAATGCGTGATTTTTTTTTTGAGTGAGGGTTGACTTACAAGATTTAGCATCTGCCTTTGCAGATAATTTTCCATAGTTAAATTATTCACACTGTGTTGTTAACCAGCAAATACAGATTGTTGTGTTAAAGTTTTTGGGCATGCATTCCACACATGGTTTTCTTTTAGATAAAAACTTTATATATTGCAAATTTTACATCTTGGTAATATTCCCAGAACTGTGATGGCATGTTGTTGTGGCTGTGGAATCATGCATTTTCCGTCATCATGATAATATCGGTTTATGTAATCTGCCAGTTGAGAGCCAACCCTAAAGAAGAAGATGTGCTATCGAGGTGATTCACACAGCTACCTTGGTAGTACGTACTCGGTTAATATATTATTACATGTAAAACACGACTACCAGTATTACAGAGTTGTTTATGTGAGTAAATAACTAAGAATACACGAACACAGTGATACGTACCATTCCTCATTTTGTAGAGCTGGACATTTTTCTGAATGTATTCTGCAAACTGTACCGTGTCTCCAGACTCCCCGACACACAGCAGCAGGATCTTCTCACTCAGTTTAAACATTTTGTCATAGTCTGAAATAAACACATTGCATATTAGGTTTAACTTCCTTACACACAGACACACACACAGAAATAAAGAGAGAGAGAGAGAAACTCAAAAGCATTAACCTTGTATATTTTAAAGCGACAAGAAGACGACAAACCTGCAAAATAACTACTATAATTTTAAGGGCTAAAACTTAATTTGGTCAATGATTAATAGGTAAAGATATTAATTCATAAATATTCTTGATTAATGAGGACTAACAAGGAAAAGAGTTTTCACTTTCACTTTCTAAACGGATTTCGCAAACTCATCTACTAAGACTAGCAGGTGTAGATATTTACAGCAAGACAAAATAAAACCGTAGAAACATATGTATATTATACATTTTCAACTTGAACTTTATAACACATGCTATTATTAGTATATTAAATAATTCACTAACTCTGAACTGCAAGAAATCTCGTCTCCGCACACAAGTGCCTGGCTAACCCGTTAGCAGTAACTAGCACAGGCTACTACATCGAATTTCTATAGTTATTTGTGATTTCGTTGTAAATAAGAGCTCTACATTAAAAAAAACTAACTAGATTAATTAATAAAGAAATCCAAAAACTATTAACTAGCTGCATAATAGCTAACCGGGGCGCTGCGTGGCTAAGCTAACCGCTAGCGCGTCTGTTAACAACACCGCTAAGACTGCTAGCTAAGCTAGGCTAAGCTAAGCTAAACTATGCTAAGGTTCGTGAGTTGTCAAATCTTTACCGTGTTTCATTTTGATAATGCTGCTGGCGGCCACGTTATCAGCCGCAACCAAGACAAAGTCCGGACCCTGAATACCAATCAAATACTCCATCTTTGGGGGAAAAAATGTGAATAAATTATTTTCAAGTTCAGCTACACCGGTATTGAATGGACACTGAAAGAAATTACACAGCAAAACTTCAGCACACCGGCGCGCTTTTCTGACGTCACCGGAAGTGAGATCGCAGACAGAGTCTTCCAGGTCACGTGATCTGTAACTGATTTAGACAGTGCCAGAGAGAGAGAGAGAGATAATAACACATTTAGTTTTATAACTAAACAAATATTTAAAAATCATGTTCTGTATATTAAAAAATAGAGACCACTTGATACCACTTTTCTTTCCATTAAGAATACCAATAAAGATGCTAACACCTTAATTATAATTTCACAGATAACTGCTTTCACTCCTAATAAATAATATTAAACATAATTCATCCATCTAGGCACCTCTGTAGATACAACTAGGAGGCAAATAATGACATTTGTACTTATTCCCATTTCACGACCTTGTGTAATTACTGTGTATAGTGTACTGTATTGTCTGCAACAAATGTACAGTGTTTTATGTTGGTCTGTACTCAAAGAGCCACAAACAGCGGAATCAAATTTCTTGTGAATACTTGCCGAATAAAACCCGGTTCTGATTCTGAACACTCAAACGTGTATTCACCAGCATACAAGGAAGCCAGCATACCAGGAGGAAACCCACCAAGCACGGGGAGAACATGCAAACATGCAAATCCCTGGAGGTACAAGGCAACATTGCTAACCACTACGCCACCATGCCATTTAACATAATATAATGCTTCTAATAGACATGTATATTAAAATTAGGGCTAACAAAAAAAGTCACTTCATATTGAAATAAAAATAAATTATGAGGAGCTGTAAACTTATTTATATAATTCCCAGCTACACTAATAAACCTGTCACAGAGTTTCAGAGCCATGACTAGAATACCTGCTTCATGTCTGAAACACTGGCCTCCCAGGAAGTCCTATAATGGCCCAAACATGTGGAAATCTCTTGGAGCAAAGTCAGGACTGTATGCATTTGTCATGCAAATAAAGAATGACTTGCTGATTGATCATCAATTAAAGGAGTTCCTGTGAGGCCACTGATGAGAACAAAACAAAACAAAGCAAATATTAGAACTGGATTAGGAAAATAAATGTGTTATAGAGCATGGTTGCCATGAGGTGTAGTGGGCATTCCAATTAATTATTCATCACATGGCACAAGCACACATACCTAATCACTATGGGCAATTCGGAAATGCCAATCACCTTACAATGCATATCTTTGAAAAGTGGAGGAAACCTACAAAATACAAGGAGAACATGCAAACTACACACACACAGACCAGACGCAAGATTCAAATACCCAAATCTGGAGGTACAAGGCAGCCATGCTCTATAATACATTAATTTTCCAAATCCAATTCTAATCTTTGTTTTGTTTTGTTGAGATTTGTTCAGATAATTTGTTGCAGTCTCGGATATCAAATGCCGATGCAATCTATGACAAGTAAAAAATCCTAGCAAGAAGTAATAAAGAAAATACACAAAATGTGACATGAGCGGTTTAAATTCATTATGCAAAGGTGAAAATTATTGATATTAATTGAAGTCAAAGCTCCCAGGCTGTATTTGAAATACGACTCATACATCAGGTATAAATCACTTTTATTGTCGTCCTATCCATATGGTGCAACGTAAAACAGTACAGGCAGACAATACATCAAATGCAAAAAAAAAAAAAAAAAAGGAATGCATTACATGCTAATAAAATAGTTGGCTAGAAGGTTCAGTGTGATATCAAATGCATCACATTAAAAGACAACAAGAGCAACATCCAGCAATTTCTGTCACATAAACACTTTTCATTAAATATTTCTTTTTAAATACTTTTTGAAATATACAGCAGCTTCTATGCTCTATTGTTACTTTCTGACTTTTTATTTTTATTCAACACTCCTAGATAATACACTTTTTTTTATTTCATTCTTATGTCGGACTTAAGTAAGACTGAGAATATACTGTCCCTTTAGCAAATTAATATATTCTCACAAATAAAATTTGAATACATACTTGACTGCTCTTTGTTGAGGACACCTTGACTTGACACTTAACCATCAGATTAATTTGCCCAGGGGAGAAATTACAATATTTAACAAGGTGCTTACAGTAAACCATTTCCAGCAAGGTCTCCTATAAATTCTTCACTTAACCTATTTATTTCCCTTTCTTTATTTTATTGGTCTAGCATGTTTTTTGTTTTTTTGTTTTTTGTAAAGCAAAATGACCTAAGAATCATAAAATCACAAACATAATGAAGTCCATTTTATATAAAATATAGTTAGTTTTACTTTAAAATTTAAAATGTAATTATATATATTTTTTGACTAGATAATAAATCTATACATTCAATATACAGTAAAAGTTGGAGCCACCCCTCATTTCTTAAATTATAATAAAGTAATTAATGTTTATAAAATTGAAACAAATGGTTTACTGTCACATGCTGCAAAGTGCCTAAAGATACAATTTAAAAACTGGTTGTTTATGTATCAGCCTCAGCAGCGACCTCATTTCCCCTCTCGTCTGCTCCAACCACTCAGCATTCAGCATCAGCATTTACTAATCACCGGCCTGATCATCTGTCATCATCTGCACATGTTTCTCACTGGTTCAGGACTTAAGTTAGATGGATTTTTTTTGTGCATGAATGATTCATTGGTCACTGTGTGGCTTAACAAACAAAAAAACATTAATCTGAAACTCTCAGGTACAGGGACTGGAGTGAACATGAGAGACAAAACCTTGCCAGAAATTAGTGCCAAAAAGTCCTTGAGGAAGCCTGGAGAACTATTCCTTGATACTACATTAAAAATACAAGAAAGTCTGTGTCTTTGGAAGCAAAGTATGAAGAAATGAGGGGTGGGTCAAGATTTTCTTTCTTTCTTTCTTTTTTATATTATATGTTTGTAAAGGAGTCAACAAATCCCCAAAGCTTCATATCACATGAGGTTATATTAAATGGTGTACAGAGCAATAATTATTTTGTATTTTTCAGAGTGGTGAAAACATATTTCCAAAGACAATAAGAGCTATTTAAAAGTATAGTTTTGCTTAAATATTAATCCTCTGCAGCAGCACCTATAGCAGAAGAACATTAATTACACTTTTCCCCCCCTATGTTCTTTATAAATGATCTACTCACTCTACACACATTCAAGTTTGTTTTCCTATATGCAGGTAATCACTCTAGTGGAAGTAAGTCTGGATGTGTCACACTCATTTCATTTATTATTTTTGTCCTCTGTCCCCCTGCCTTTCTATCTCCCTCTCTCTACATTTGTCACTGGTTTAGCCTGACTGCTTCGTTAGGACTCATAATTTGCATTCAGATTAATTATCTAATTACCGACAAATGTCCGGCGGCCACCCCGTACTCCAGCTTGTCAGCTCAGTGCCTGTAATTATTTTAATCATTTACTTTCATCTGGAGTGCTTCTGCCATACTTTAGTGTTTAGAGGCCATTCTTAATTACCCTGCCAAGGCACTCTTCCCCTTGTTTCATGAAAGAGAAAGAAAGTGACACACACATGCACACACACGTACACACACACACACGCAAGCACAAAGTGCCCGATGGGGATGTGATCTTGACAGCATCATGGAAGCTTCAAGCTCTGCTGGTTTTTAGCCTTGTTTCTTTCTTCTACTTCTCATTCACTTTCTCTCTCCGTATCTATCACCCCCAACATCCTGCTCTTCTAACTCTCTCTTTCTCTCTCTCTCCAGCTCTCACTTTTCCCCCACTATCACCCCCACCACTCTCTTACTTCCTCCCTCTTTCCCTTTATCATAAGCACACACAGGAATCGCCTCCGGCCTCCAGTGCACTGACTGCTAATATACTGACACACACACACACACACACACACAGAGTGACACAGATCTCTTGCACAACGCTTCCCTATGCTATCTGCTAGGAAAATCTATACAACTCTCTGTGTATATTTTACTTACTTGTCTGTCACGCCGTTCACGGCTGCATCTGGTTCTTGTCCATCAGCGTGTTGTGGGGTCAAATCCCACTCACTCTGCTCTCATCATCCTAGCGCCTTGAGCCAAATACACTGGCCGTAACTGTTCTGCTAAAAGTACACCACTTATAATTGGATCCCTGAATATCTGATTCACGTTGAACGAAAGATTAATGGAAAGATTATTGCGTACTGGTGGTTTATAGCTTAAAATAGGAAGCATGGCCTAGAAGTGGTCCAAATGTACCAATTTCAGGGCAGCGACCATCGAACACAGCAGGTTCGCACCGTTTCGCCACCGTCCCAGTGGGACCCGCCAGTAAAAAGTGTCGAGATTACGGGCACACATAGCCTCAGGGTAGAGTTTGCTGGACTGAGACAGGTTTTGAGCTCTGATTAAAGCCTGAGACTGGCTGGATTAATGATATTCATGAGTTAAGTTCAAGTGTGTGTTTAGCAGCTTGCGAAGAGACGCAAATCCGGAGATTGTTGCTTGGTGTTGATAAATGGTGTTAAAAAAAAATTTACAATTAATCATTGGGAGCACTTGTGAGAGTGTGAGGTGTGTACGTACGTGTGTGTGTGTGTGTGTGTGTGTGAGTGAGTGTGAGAGAGATTAAATTTAATACAGTCACTACTGCAGTTAATCTTTGCAAACTTTAGGCCTGCAGATGAACAAAAGTGGCGGTATCAGGGGAATAGTGTCCGAGCTCGAGTGTTTAACCTAGCAATTTAATCATTTGCATTCTTGAAGGGAAACAGCGCGGGGTGTCAGCCGGGCCGATTAATCGCCGATTTCATGCCGCCGAGGCCGGGTGCCTTTCCCCTTTTGTTCGAGACTGTCGCCGTTTAGCGGCCCTTTTTCTTTCCCCTTAAGTAGCAGAGGGCGGCGAGAGAGCACGGGCACGAGAGAGACCACTTCATCCGGACAAAAAGAGCAAGCTAAATGCAAGTGACAGCCTCTGAAAAAATTCCTTGGAGCAGCTGTTAGGATTCGACATAGGCGGCTCGCCCCCAAGCCGCCGCTGTGACCCCCGGTGCTCGGCACACGCACCTGCCGCTCAGAGGCGCGCCTTCACCGGCGCAGAGATTAAGCGAGGGGCGGGGCCGGCGAGGCCCCCATGAGATCCTTAATGCGTGAAAGAGCCTGCATTCAACCCTATTGTTTAACACGTTTTTATGGGACAACATTGGCCATTATGAGGTTTAGAGATTTACATGGGACTCCATAGACGGGGATAATCCTGTCAAGGAGTGAACGAATGAATGTTTAAACCCGCTGTTTTCATATTTATTAGCTGGTTAAAGCGGCCGAGGCAGCTGAAGGAAGGAAGGCCGGCCGAGCAGCATTGCTCCTTCAACAGCATTCATGTGAAAGCTTCGCTCCTTAGCAGCCACAGCTGAGCTCTCAGCCTGCGGCCACAGGCTTTATAGGCTTTCTATCATAACACATAGCCTCATATTGCATATTTGTTTTTTTTTTAGGCTTTTAAGTTTTTTTTTTTAACCCTTCTTAAAATGCTAACTTATGGGCATAAGATATTCTGTCAGATATAACCTCTGAATAAACAGGAAGGCCAACTCACCATGCAGGGTATCATAAAATACTCTCCTATATGGCTGAGAATTTATACATACGTGCTCCTGTGTTATATTTTTGCTTTATTAATTAATTAATTTATTTATAATACAAAGACAGTGAGAGGTTTCTCACCTGCCATGCAGAAGGCCCGGATTCGATTCCCACCCAATGCCCAAACCCCAGTCACTGGATGCAGTGCCAGTCCCAATCCAGGGTTAAACAGGAGGATTGTGTTAGGAAGGGCATCCAGCATAAAACCTGTGCCATGTTGTGTGCGGATCGTATGGTCCACTGAATAACGGTAACGGTACACTGAATATGGTCCGGTGGACTAACAACAACAACAAAGTACCCCTGGACCCCTTACAGCTTCTTGTGTTGTCCCTCTGAGCAATGTACAGTAGATCGTTTCCCTCTTTTATATTCGTACCCTTTTTATTTTACCATTCCATTTCATTTTATTCGTATAACACTGTTAAGAAAAGTAACTATCGCAAAGCAGATTTAGAGAAATATATATCAAGTCAATATGTACATTTTGAGTTTAGGAATTTATTCTTAGAGAATAAAGCCGGAGGTGACAATGGCGAAGAGCTCCCTGAGACACTATGAGGAGGAAAGCTCGGGAAGAACCAGACTCAAAAGGGAAACCATCCTCGTCTGAGTGGCACCGGATAATGAGATTATAAATCATTTGTCTTCTATAACTGTATACCGTGGTGTCAAAGTGTGCTAAGTGTGTTAAAAGGAACTTATGAGCCTATGAGCAACTTATGAATATGAGCATCAGAGGAATTTCTGAATTCATTATAGTTTTTAAAAAAAAATTTTTTTTTTACTTTTTTAAAGTCTATTGTATTGAACTGAAGTTATTAACCGTTAAGTGATGAAGAATTAAGTGCAAAACTGTCCATCGCAATTGAAGTTCTAAGGCCTAAGGAATTAAATAACTAAGCTATAAAAACTACAATTATATATTTAAAAATATATAATAGTATACTGTAATCAAATATGTAAAAACCTACTTTTGTAGTAAATAGCAAATCGTAAAAGGTTCAAAACCATTCTACTGTAATATGTGACCCAGTCTGTGACAAAATTAATAACCATAAAGAGACCTGGATTTTTTGTTGTCTTGTTTTGGATCCACTTGCCCATTTACATGGTGAGTAAATCCTGAGAATAAACCAATCATTTATACATTTTCAGGAATGCTTTTGCAGGTTAGGGTTGTTGTGCATCCTGGGAACACAAGGCAAATAACTACAGAGATGCTCTGACCACCTTTAAACTATAAAACATTTCTGTTCTGATAGACGTGGTCACTTCCAGGATGAAGAAATGACTGAATGAGTAATGAGCAACAAGTGTGAAAATCATATAAATCATACACCAGGGATTTCCAGGTTATCAGATAAATAAAACGATTAAACACCTGTATGAGATTTCAACCAAACGCATTAGAAATCACTCTCTGTTTGCAGAAGAAAATATCACTACTCAAAACTCAGGAGACAAAACTGTAATGTAGTTTCTATTTGGTCTGAAATTCCCTAAAAGAAATAGGTGAGACAGGACAATTAGCAACAGGACCGAACCGTGAGACGTAAGGGACGACGCCACACCAAACTCCATTCTTAATGGCTCTTAAAGTCCATTATTAATGACTTTCTTTTTTCTTTGGAGAAGAAAGTGAGCAATACAACAGCTCCAGTATATGAGACTATATAATATATATAAGGTAAGGTCCAGCCACAGGTCAAGAAAATACTCCTTTCCCTGGAGATATGAACATAATTTCAGCGCCAGTTTCTTACAAGCTTGATGCCCCATTGTATCTGAGTGTTAGGGTTCAACAGTGGCCGGTTGGGAACACTGGAGCTCGAATCAGGGACCTGCTGATCAGCAATACGACCCCTTAACCTCTGAGCTACACCTGCTTGGGTCATTTTTACAAAGTCCATACTGTAGTGTGTGCCTCATACAGCTGGACAGGGCCTTAAAATTCTTATTACCCATACGGCTCAGAAAAAAAGTTATATTTGAAAGATCTTATTGTTATTCATTATTGCATAATAGACCTATGTTCTGTGAAGGTTTAAGATGGCAACTCTAAGATGGAAATTTTAATATTTTACACATTAACTATTTTTTAAAGATAGTTCTCCTACAGATTTAAACAATATTTATAAGAAAGGGTTTTATTTTGAAATAGTGCATGATAAATAGTGACTCACGCAGTCCAAAAACACCAATAAATCACTTTTGATTTTACACTGTAGAATTTATAGACAAATCAATCATAGATAAACAACTATAATAAAGTTTTATTAAGTAGTACATGATTTAGAATTGAATAATGTCTAGTGGAAAACTAAAAGTTACTCACAAAAAAATATAATTTGGGTAAATCAATAATTTCAAATCTGTTTATTCAACCTACAAATATAATACAAAATGAATCTTTAAGCTGAGAAATAGAAGTTGAGTCTTGACGATGTCTCTCTCTGAGCTCAGCATGGAGATGTATGAATGAGAATGGGATGAGAATAGAATGAGTCCATATAGAGCGCTCTCTGATTTCTCTGCCTGAGATTTAAAAAACAATATATAAAATAATTTTTATAAAGCTCTTTTGAAACCTAAAAGGAGGCTAATTTGAGGTTTTGTAAATTTTTGTGTTTAGAGGGGGCAAGAAAACACTACTTTTGGTTCCACACAGACCCCATAAATGATAAATTTTTGACAGCTCTTTTGGGTTATGATCACAAATAAAATGTTGTATTTTTTTTTTTATTGAAGAATGGGGTTCATCCATTGATTCATATAATCGTTACCAAGGTGCACTGAAAGGTGTGCTGTTTTAGTAGCTCGTGGCGACCGACATCTGCCAGTTTATTTTGTTTCCTTTCTAATTTTATGCAGTGTTTAATTCATACAACACAAATAAGCTCAAAATGGTTTGTGTCAACAGAAGAAATAGGGGAGAGACTTCAGCTCTGGTGTCAGGATTATGTAAAAAAAATTTTAAAAAATAATAATAATATAAATAAATAAATAAATAAACGAAGAGTGCAATGAGTGCATCACTAGTTGTGTTGTGTTCGGTCAGTCACATGGCAACAAAGAGTCTATTTTATTCGAAACTGTTTATTAAAGGTTTGAAACCAAAATTCGAACAGAATGGGCTGGATGCGGCCTGTTGTGTTATCTCGAACTCTCTGTAGACAGATCTCCCCATCCACTTCATCATACACTGGCCCGGGGCTGCATACATCCCTCCGTTCCCCCACCACCCCCTTTCTGTCAAAGCTGATTGTTTCCGCGCCAACAGAGTGCTGGAGGCTAGTGCACTGTCACACCGCATCAGGCAGAGGGAAGGGTGGAGAGAGAGAGAAAGGGATATATAAAGAGAGGGATAGGTAGAGAGAGAAGTGGGGACAGAGATGGAGCAATATAGGGATAGAGGGAGATGGAGAGAGAGAGAATGAAAGAGAGAGAGAGAGAGATTTTTTTAATCTTACAACCCAGAAGTGTTTCTACTCGGTGGCCTGTTCATGCACATTTGATGAGCGATATGAATAATGTTGCCCCCCAGTGCAGAGTAAAGGCCTACCCATAGATAAACATGAGGATACGCTCAGCGCTGCCCCCTATTGGAGACTTTACTGTGTCATTTGACTGACAAAAGTCACCAGTAATCCTGTCCTGCAGGACCGGCACAGATTTATCTTCATATTTCGCCCTGAACAAAACCTGAGCAGCATTATCTACTTGTTTGTGCTGATTTAGAAGTTCAAAAGGCCGAATAATCATGGAACCTCCGATCATTCAATTGACTCAATTAAAGGTCATGACTCCGTTTAAGTTGTGTGTGTGTGTGTGTGTGTATGTGTGTGTGTGTGTGTGTTCTTTTTAAATAGAACTATAGTTTTGTTAACAGCAGAATGACATATTTCAAGATTCCTAGGTGTTTATCTGACAGTCCACCATCAGACCAACAATCGTCTTTGCATCTTTGTGAAAATCTAAATATCTTTGGAATTTTCATTTCTAGGCATGCAATCTAAAAAAAAATTTTGATAGGGCTTATAATAATAGTGGCACATTCTGGTGCATACGTTTGATCATAAAACTAAACATTATTAGATCTGTTTTGGGAGAAAATTAGAGGAAATGTAATTTTGCTTTTTTTCTATAAATCTTGATATGATACTTTATTAATTTGTTGCACACATATTTACGGCAGCAATAAATAAAATTTCAATAACTTTCAATAAGACTTAAAAATGTTCCTACAAATTCATCATCACCACGTTCCATATGAACACAACAGACTCAAACAGACAGAATTGACTCCATTCGTTTTTAGATGTAGATTTATGATGAGGTTGGACTGGGTAACATTCTATAATTAATGACTTACAGCAATAACAGAAATTATAGGGTTTATAGAATTGTTTATAGACAATAGAATTTTTATGGAATTCTATAAAGAGAGGGATAGGTAGAGGGACAGTTTATAGAATTTTTTTTTATTCAACCTCAGTCTTTTCTAAACTTTAATCTGAAATCAGATTATGTAAAATTTCAAAAAAGAAAACTCACCATAAAAAACATTAATCTTTAAAACTATATCAACACAGTAAACTTACAGTAACATACTTTATTTCCAAGCACATTCCCCTGCTTCTTAAAACTTTTCATAAAAACATGATTTAATGCAAACTAATCTGTGTATTATTTAATCACAGCTGTGAGGTGTTCTATACACCCATCCATGCATCCCTTATATACCTTCCTACAGTATATCCACTTATTATATCCTATGCCTGCCCCATTTAAGCTGAGCCATGCTGGGTGATTTCAGACATTATAATGTGGTTCATTATAAAATTATAAATAACTATAAATATTTAAACTCCTTCACAGTTCCTGAGCTCAGGTTGTTTTGAGTCCAGATGAGTCTCCTCCTGGTTCTCCAGTCCATCAGTCACGTAAACAGAAAAAAGCAGTTCAGCACTTCAATATGTATTTTATTATAAGATATTTTATTCAACTGTTCACAAGCCCAGGTAGCCTCTGTTACATGATCATATTGAACTCAGATTAGGTTGGAAAGGAAAAAAAAATCTAGAATATGCTCTTAATTCTAGAATTAGATAGAATGTCAGTTTTTGTAATTTATGACAGATTACATTGTTTTAATACTAGAAAGTCTTATTCCTACATGGTTCTGATCCTCCTCACATCACAGACTCTTCATCATCATACTCTTTTTCATAATATTTATTTTCCAACAATAGACTTGTCTAGTCTTGTTGCCTGTATGTGTTCAATCATAAATACGTTGAATAGTTATTAAGATAATTTTATAGACTTACGGAAAAACAAAAAACTACATCCTAAGCATTTTCATATACACCAAAGTTCCTAAGGTCAACGTGTTGATCCACTTAGTAAAAATCACATAGTAAAGCGTGTTATTTATATCATGCAATTGGACAGATCGTGTTTAATCACAAGTTTTGATCAGGCCAAAGAAACTCTGCCAAGTTCAACTGTTCCAACATAACTGAATTCACCCCACCTTAACACAATCAGTGTGACAGACTCCTGGGTGTCACCACTGCTTCGCGCCTCGCCAACAGGAATGTTTTCACATTAAACCTCATTGATGCCTCTGTATTATTTTTCCCACCTGAATGTTCTGCATGTGTTCTGCATGTTTTTTTTTTCTTTTACACCCAGCTGGGATCATCTTCACTTTTCCTCGAGACCTGTGACACGTGAGGACAAACAGCACAGAGAGCTCTACGTACACACCCACTCACACACAACAACATGAGCATCCAGCCTTCAGACATTTAGAGAGGAAAATCGTTTGTTTATCTGAATGCCCGGTCTCGATAAATTGCATCATTAATTAGGCCGAAGAACACAGTTATGACTAGATAAACAGTACAGGATCCTCTCCTGGAGGTATCGGGTTAATTCTTTATCCTATTTTAGCAGAATTCAGCCAAAGACAAAGCGAATATAAGGGTACATTTAACAAAGTGTAAGTTATATGAAATGGCTGAACATTTAACAATAAACAACGATAAGCATAAAATATATGAGCTTCGTGTCCAAACCAAGATAATCTCTAGTTTTGCCAGAGGGCAACGCCTTCTGTTTACTAGGCCAAAGTGGTGGATTACGCCCTAGGCGGAAATCACAAACACACACACACACATACACACACACACATACACACACATAGGAAATCCCCTGGAGACTCAGGTCAGCACCACTCTCGCCCAGCGGCCATACTTACTTACTTACTCTGTGGACTTAACCATGATTTAGCTGGTATCTTTGCAAACACACATGAAATAAAACTTCATACCCAAAGCCTTGGCCATGTGATAAGGCACAAAAATAACAAAATAATGGGAATTAATAAATTAACCATCATAAGAGGGAGTGAATTCAGGTAGCCTATCCTGGAAGACCAGATTAACACGGCACTGTTTATTCTCTGGACTGATAAGAAAAAGTCAAAAACATGAATCACTAAAGCATTTCAGTTCACCCAAGTGCCTGGTGTAAATAATCTAATTCATATGACATCATTCAAAAGGATGTGGTCAGCATGAAACAGGAAGCCACCACTCACATGCTTTCTTGTATTCTGCTTTGTCTGACTTGTGTTGGAGCTATATATTTATATATACTGTATATATACACAGGATGGGACGTCAGTGCGGTGTAGAGCAATTTTTAGGGCATCTCTGACAGATGAGGAGCTCATTCACAGAAGCTAACCTAAGCTCAAAATCATGGTAACCAACAGTATTGATAAGTACGTTATAGCAATTGTGTTTTAAACATTGGAGACGAACACCTTAAAGATTTTCAAAATGTGTGTTTGGAGAAATGTGTTTGAACTTTTTATTAATAGAAATAAAACTTTGACAAGTGCCGTGACATCCTGTGGAATCTTGATTTGACACTGAATCACAGAAGGTTAACCCTTAAAACCCAGTGGCACAGATCCGTGCCGGCAACACAGCATAGACAGCGGACTAAAACATTCACACTGCACATTATAGACATTTGCTTACATCAAAGAGACATTTATGGACAGGCTTAGGGGATGAGGCGGGGTACACCCTGGACAGGGTGCCAATCCATCGCAGGGCACACACATTCACACACTACAGGCAATTTGGAAACACCAATCAGAAGGTCTTTGGACTGTAGGAGGAGACCGGAGTACCCAGAGGAAAACCCACCAAGCACAGGGAGAACATGCAAACTCCATGCACACAGAAACAGGAATCAAGCCTGGCAGGGAATCGAACCCGGACCCTGGAGGTGCAAGGCGACAGTGCAAACCACCACACCACCGTGCCGCCTTCGTCTTATTCTACTGCATAATTTATTTCTTTTAATCTTGATTTTAAGTTCACGAGCAGTCGTGCAAGCATTTCACTGCATATCATTCTGTGTATGACCATGTATGTGACAAATAA
>JAQMYK010000023.1:19525388-19550463 GCA_030014345.1 Clarias buthupogon | reverse complement strand
GCCATGGATAATCGCTATCAAATATTATATTATAACATAAATTCGTAGGTTTATTATTATCAAATATGATATTACTATTATAATAAACCCTAGGCACGAGACAGCTGTCAAGAGCTCAGAGCGCGGATCATTTTTGAGTCTACCCGTCGCGTCTGTAACGTATAAAGCAGAATGTGCCTACTTCAGTAACGCCATAGCCGGCTTGTCCGGACGAGCTCTCCTCTTGAAGAACTGGTCGATGCCCTTGGGCTCTGGCATATGGTATGGTAGCCCTATTGTAGACTCTGGTGAAGCAAAAGAAAAAACATTAAAAGAGTGAAGAACTGAAAACAAGCATGTCGTTTTCAACAATTTTACCTTTAATAACTCTCACTAACCTCGTACGATTCTCTGGCTTTCACTATGGAGCTGTTTCATTGCCTCTTTACTCGCCCGAGCTGCTTTCCTCTCCTAAGGATGCGATCGAGAGGTTAAACAGATCGATAGAAACAAATGAACACAGAAAATAATACACAACCCAAATGACTTGTACCTTGCGCTGAGATTTGCCTTCGTGCTCTTCATCCTCGTCAGAGTCGTCTAAATGGGGCTGCAGTTAGAAAGGAACATAATGTTTATTTGAACGTCTCATGGGGAGCTAAGTGCATTAATACATATTAAAAGGGGTGATGGAGTGAATCTAAAGTTGGTGCAGAGCTTTAGTAAGCAATTTGGCCTGTGATATTTTTTTTTCAGATGAGAAAAAGAAAGAAAACACTGACATGGCTGATCTGAATGAAAATTAAAATAAAAACCACAGTGCAAAACAGGAATTTACCCCAGAACCCCCAGAAAAGCTTAAAAAAATTGGAAGATTTATCAGCTATAAATCAGCTTTATCCCTACTCTTTTTTTCTTCTTTTTATCTGCTTGTCCCGGGTGTCATAACTGGTGATTTGTCCAGTTGTGTGTAACATTGGAAAGCTTTAATGATTCATCACTTTCTCTCACCTTGTTCTTGGCCTTCTTTTTCACAGCAGCTCTGATGGCGTCCAGAGACTCCTCTTCCTCCATCACCTCCTCCGTCACGTCGTCCTCTTCCAACTGGGCATCGAACAGGTCGTTATCACCCAGCAGACACCCACTGTCATTGAATACCTTGGGCAAAGCGGATTCCTGAGAACACACAGTGAGAACAAGTGTGTGAGAGGAAGAATGGCAGCCACATGGCAATGACTAATTGATTCATTGAATTGATTAACAGTAATTTTCAGGAACCTTCCAATAAACTCACTTCAGGAGTTCTTATCTTCTCCTTTAGTTGTTTCACCAGAGCCCCTCTGCGCTTCTCCTTCTCTTTATGTCGCCGTGACTTCTCCCTCTTTCTGGTCTCGTCCGTCTCGCCCTCGCTTTCGTCACTAGCCGCGGCTATGCGGGAGATCTTCTTTCCCCGGCTCTTTTTCGGTTGCTCGCCTTCACTGGCCTTCGTCCCCTCGCCGCTGGATTCGGACAGCACCAGAGCCTCGGCCATCCCATCCCTGTCTTCCTCCTTCTCACTGTCGCTGTCCTGCAGAACCTTCCGCGAGCGGGGCTTCCGGCTGACGACGATGTCATCGTCTGAATCTTGAGCTTAGATGTTGAAATATGGTTTTATGGTTAAAAACAGAACTTGCCAAAAAAAAACAAAAAAAACACATGTGGTATTAGAATGTAATACCTTGTACAAATAAATAAATTATTCGATGCTTTATAAGCTAGCACAGTAAAGGACTTTAACACCTATTAGTAATGCAAGACCTACATGCTGTTTCATAGTACGCTTGTCAATCATACAATACAATACCAACGTGCCGATTCTAAAACAGTTTAGAGTGCAACATTTTACCACTTCAAATGCAAACAAATTAAAATAAACAAATAAACAAACAAATTAATTAATTTTAGGAGTAAGCATGGATATGTATGAATTGCCACAAAATAAATAAATAAATAATCAACATGTAGATTAATTAATTTCCATCCCATCTCATTCCCAAGAATTATCACTGTAAATAATTACATCATTATCTAGCGACATGTTGATAAAACTGAAATTCTGTTTGTTTGGTAGGTGTTTGCTCAGGAGGTTTGGTCACAGGCATTCCTCAATGTATTTAACAGGAGGTGGCATCATCATCATGAGTTTTTATGCCTTACTGTGATCGTGTCACAGATGGTCCCCCCTATTGTAACAGTAGGCACTGTGGTCTGTGGAGAAAATGGGCACGTCAGGCCAAGCTAGGGGCTAACGAAACCCCGGATCAGACTGGTGAGGGTCTACCGAAACATCCGATAAGTGCGTGGAGCGGCAACGAGTTGACCATACACTCCTTTCACAGGTAATGGTAGCACGGTAATCTCTAGTCTATCTTAAAAATCATTTCAATTATGCATGTGCCATTAGATACTGAAGAAAAACTGACACATAATACAAACATCCCAGGTTTTAGGTTTAAACCTAAAACGCACATTTCACTGCTGTTCAGATGTGAGAGTTCTCTCTGATAAAAATGTGGAGGGGTAGAAGGGAGAGAAAAAAAAAGAAAAAAAAAAAGGTGCTACCAATATGCTACTGATAAACTATTCCGGTCGGAATGAGACCCAAACGTGTTAACGCTAGCTACTCGTGCATTCACGTCTTCAACAATTCTTTGTTCACCTTCTTCGGCATGAACCTCAGCAGGAGCAGCGTCGGTCACGGCCTCCTCCATGGGTGAACCCACTCCGCTGTCTGAATCACTCTCTGCCTGGGGGATCTCAGCAGGAAGATCAACAAGCTGTGTGCAGAAAACAGTGATCTGGTCAGCGCCACCTGTCACATACAGCCCACTCGCAGAAATCACATTAATCCGAGTTTGATTTGGAGTAAATAAACGCACATTTTATAGGGATTTCATAACGCATTCTTCTATATTTAGACAAACGCAGTTGATGACAGCAGTTTAGTGTCTCAGCTCTTAAACCTCTTAGATTGTTCTGTTCATATTTATCTTTTTTTTTTGCGGTTTTATTTTTTTCCCCTAAGTAATACAGCTAGAAACACATCATAGCACCCAGTATATGGACAACAATGACTCTTAAATAAATCAGCGTATTAACCACATGAGAAAAAAGCTAAATAAACATGCAATAACCCTGATTTTGAAGTCAGGTCTAGGTTAGTTAATTATCATAATATTTATTTATTTTCATTTTACATCAATTGATTTGTTCAACATGTTAATAAACTAAACCTAACCAAGCTTAATACGTTTCTAGCCACGATCCTAAACAACATAGGCATGTCTAGATATCAACATTTGAACATGTGTATTTTAACAAGATAAATAGTTAACTAGTACACACAACTAGCTTAGACAACTGACTTAGCACACAATAAAACGTCGACTTTAGGCGGCTAAGTATTTCTAGCAGAACAGCTAGGCTAGTCACGACTTTTTTATCGACTTTACTTGATTTTTAACTCGATTGCTGTTTCTTAAACCAATTTCCACTAATATTTAGAGGTATAAAATATAGAATTTCCTGTTTAAAGCTGATAATACAGCTCGAGAAAGCTAAAAAAAAAAAAACATCATGCACAGCGTTACCCGCTCAGACAGAAGCAGGCTCATCTTTTGTCCAACGCAGCTATTCGACGCAAAAACTCATCAAAAAACTAATTAAAACGATAAATAAGATATTAAACTAAAAGAAGATAAAGTTTAAAAAAACTCCACGAAGTGATATTTGATGTTTTTTCTGTCGTTGTAAATGAAGCTAGGCGTTAAACACCATCTCCCGCCTGATCCTCTGTGAAGGGAACAAAAATTTCAACTGTTCGCGCGCTGGAGTGAAAGCGCTCTTCCTGCGTTGCTTGCGTCATCACGTCCGACGTCGCTGATTGGCTCCGCGGTTGGCATGCAACGTTACTCGGTCGGTGATTGGCTGGAAATGTCGGCGCCTTGGTTTCCATGGATCAATGTGTTTTAAAGTTACACATAAACACTCGTAAAGATTCTAAAGATTTTTAACTAAACAAACAGCGTCGTTTTAATGCCATTACACTTAACAATGCTATAATTTCTTAAATTACTTTTTCCCCCATGTTGTAAAGATACCTTTTAGAAATCAATCTAATGAACGAAAAACCTTTTTTTTTTTTTTTAATAAATTAAAACGCTGCGTCTTTGCTTGGTATTTATCCTCCAACTTTAACGAGGAGTTATTTATTATTATTACTATTAATATTTCTCTACCGAATCCACGTTTATCTCCTGTTTTGTGAGGCCCGTGCAATTGCGCATGCGCGGTACGAGCTGCGCACGTTCTGACGCATGCTCAGTTACAAATCCAATGGATCTGCTTTAAATCACACCGAAGACAACGCAGCGCCGCAGATCCGAGCACGGATACGTATCTTTCCAGTTCTTATAGTAAAGCCACATTAAGCTTCGAGATACCGCCCCCAATTTCAGTGTCGGTACGGAGCCGCCAGGCCGGGACAGAGACGGAGAGAGAGCCCTCGGCCATGGAAGCGCTCGGACCCGGTAAGCGCGGGGAACATGTGTAGAGCCTGTGGCCGGTGACAGTGGCGTGCAGGTCGGCGCAGCGCGTCACTGTGGGCCGAGGCTGCTGCGCTCGTGTAGGCCTCGGAGACAAAAAAAAACGAAAACAAACGCACTAGCGACAGCGTAGCTTTTTCGGAATTGTACGGGCGTTTGCTTGTTTAATATAACGACCTGACGAGATGGGGACTTGGTCGGAACGCCAACAAGTGTGTGTGAAGTGACGTCGGGACAGTTATTTATTGTGTAGCAGCGCTGTGAACTGTAACACAGAGAACAGAACAGTATTGTCACGACGATGGTCGGGGATTTAACCGAGAATGAACTGGTGTGTTTTCGTACAGATATGTGTGTGTGTGTGTGTGGGAGAGAGAGAGAGAGAGAGAGAAGGAGTGAGAAGTCAGTTAGGTAGGTAGCTGGTCATTTGCTAGCGTTTCCTCCTTATTTCGGAGGCTTTGTTGTAAAAGGAAGTGGCGTTTAGCTACCAAAATACGGAAGCTTTTTTTTTTTTTTTTTGGAATGTTTGAGCGTTAAGTGGAAACCTGGGCGTCAATCAATTAGAACAATTACAGCACCACCAATTACCTGGCGTGTTCCCGTCCCGGTCAGAGCACATGCTGAGGACGGACTCGGGCTGTAAACGTGTTTATACACCGAGGTTTGATTGAGTCCCTGCCGTCCACAAGGCGGACAGACAGAGACACAGAGACAGGACACTCGAGCACATGACGGACACGCGGGTTACCGTCGTCGCGTGTTGCGGGCCATCATCATCCAGGTCCCCGTGCGGACAAAATGGCATTCCTGTAGGGGCTCGGAGTGAATCCCCATTTTGTCTTTGCCTGAACGAGTGAAAGTAAACATTCCTCCTTCCGTCCCCGGGCTGAGCGGACAGCTTTGTGAAAAGCGGAAGGAGTCACCAGTGTGTGTGTGTGTGTGTGTGTGTTTATTCGAAAAACACACCGATCCCGAATGCACTAACAACACAGTCACAGGGGGGTAAAAGTGGGGCATCAGTATTCTCGTTTGTCTCATGCACTGTCCAAAAAATGTTTTTATTATCCGACTTTTATTGCCCCTTGTTTTTTTACCCCAGCAGCCGACAACTCACCTGTCTACTGGAAGATGAGTGTAAATGCCTATGCATTAAAAAAAAAAAAAAAAAAAAGAGAGAAAGAATAGACAATACTATTGCAAGAACATTTGGTCATTTTAAGAATCTTTTAATAGGGCTTGAATAGATCTTGCCTTTTTTGTGTGTGAGTGCCAAACCCTTACAGGAAGTTTATTAAGATTATCGCTTTATCATCAAACTGTTTAAAGTCTGTATGGTGAGAGAAATGTTTTGTTAGTTTGTTTCTGTTGTGTGTTTTTCTTTTTTTGAATTTTTTTTTTTTTTTATAGATGTGTCCACCCTCCTTAACTGTCGCCTCGCACCTCTAGGGTCGAGGGTTCGATTCCTACCTTGGGGTCAGCGTGTTCTTCCCATGCTTTTTGGGTTTCCTACAGATTAGGTTAATTGGTGTTGCCAAGTTGCCTGTAGTGAGTGTGTGTGTGTGTGTGAGAGTGTATCCTCTGTGATGGATACAGGGTGTACCCCGCCTCGTACCCTAGTTCTTCTGGAATATAGCCCTCAGGGCGTCCATCCCACCCGCCTCTTGAGTGTCCACCCTCTAATATTTCAAGTCATCCAAGCAGATTTTTGGATCTTTTTGTACATGCAAGACAAAACAAGAGTTCTAGGATTACATGTATATCTGAAAAAAAATATGGTGCTTTTAAAAATTTATTTATTTTGGAAATGTACGTAAGATTTATCTATTTATACTTTATTCATGATTTTGTTGACTTTCCCATAGCGGCGTTAAGAACAATAACTCGCCTAGCCATAAACGAGAGCTTTGTTTTTCTCAACAGATATTCAGAATGCATGTTGTTGTCGTTGACCAGGTCATGACCCTGGTGATTTTTTAAAAATTTTTTTATCCTTTTCTTTAAAATCTCTTGAGACCTGAATGTCCTCATATAAGGATATTACATTTGTTTCCTAACTACTAATTGTTCTATATATCTTTGAACGATCCTTCAAGTGTAGTTTATAGTATAGTTCTTTTTTTTTTTTACTTTTTCTTTTTTCCATGTTTGAAGATTTTGAATATATTTATAGTTATCAGGCGCAAATAAAAAGAAATAGTGAGTAGAAATTGCAATGAGTTCTTGCACTAGAGTCCGGGTGTTAGGAACCTAGATTGTACTGTAATTGACGATAGAAAAGCATATTTTAAATTTCTTAGCAGTATCTCTCTTTGATAGTCCACCCTCAGATTGACCAACAATTTAATTTCTTTTTTTGTCTTTTTGTAAATAATCATTTTCTTTGGGGGGGAAAACTGTCTAAAAAGAAGTAAACAAGTAGTAGTCATAATAACGGCAGAACAGTCTGATGTGTCCTTTTTAAAATTTATGTATTTTTTTTTTTATAAATCATAAGATTACAGAGGTCTGTTTACTTCTTGAATATGTGTGTGTGTAATGTGTTTATTCCCACAGCTTGTCTGTATCTGATTGCGTGACTAATATTTTAACATTGTCCTTGATTTATGTATGACTCCAAATTATACGCTGCCTTTTAAAAAAAAAAAA
The DNA here is from genome assembly GCA_030014345.1 of Clarias buthupogon. Lineage (NCBI taxonomy): Eukaryota > Metazoa > Chordata > Actinopteri > Siluriformes > Clariidae > Clarias > Clarias buthupogon. The sequence continues at coordinate 19,543,255 of JAQMYK010000023.1, read as the reverse complement.
CTAAAATTAAATCTCTTAAACTTTAGAGGGTCTCCAGACACCCTTGGGAAAGAGGAGTGAATTTTGCTCCACGGCTATTATTTGTTAAAACACAAATTAGCTCACGTTTCACCTCCTGGGGACGTTTGATTTTGATGTGAAATGTTTTGGAAGGTAATAAACATTCACTTTGCATTAGAAGGAAAAAAAAGAGGGCTATTCTTTGACAGACTAGAAATTTACTATTTAATTGAAAAAAAAAAAAAAAACTATTCATAGATTGCATAGTAAATAAACCTGCCACATGTTTTGGGTGACTTGATTTTAATATATTAATGACCTCATTAGAAGACTGCTGCCTGACCGTTAGCGTTACAGTTAATTGCTGTTTGTTTATGCCTCGGTTTTTCTTCAGATTACAAAACAAAGCCATCTGTTGCAGAAGATCCAGAATACCTCAGCGTATTAAGTCTTTTTCTAAATAACTCGAACTCACCAATTTCTGAAGTTAACTGATATTCCTTCATTATCTGGTATTCAAGAAGCATGTTCTAGGGTACTTATTGCATTCAAGAACCCTTTAATAATTCTAGGCTTTAGGAGGCAGACAACGTGTCACCTCTTTTACTTTTAGCTTGCACATAGCAGACGGTGATTGCAAATAGTGTGACATGATTTGTGTCATTCTACCACCACTGTCTTTAAATGGAAGAATAAAAAGTCCACAAGCGTACTGATGCTACTTAGTAGACGCACAGCAGCTGCGGCTTCGTTGCTTTATTAAGCACCAGCGAATAAACGTCGGATAGCACGGCACTGTCCTGTCTCTAAGGGTGTCTGTATTGAAGGTTGCAGACTTCTCACTGATTGAGAGCCGAGGGGATTCCCTCTGCATGTTCTTGGTGTCATGGATGATCCTCCTGCTCAGCTGAGTAATGTAATCCAGGTTCTCACCATGTGCTCGATGTCATTACTGACTCAAGGCTTTAATCCATCTGCTTCTCACCTTCAGCCTGTCAACCAGGGGGAACGTTTGGACACTACAATGTTTAAAAGCAAAAACTACTCATGAATGTCGTGTTGCTAAAAGTTTATTTTGGAGTAAAATAACTAAAATTTTTAAGTAATAGGAGGCATTTAATTCATGATATTCATAACAAATGGATTAAAAAAAAGAAAAAATTGTAAGTCGCTCTGGATAAGGGCGTCTGCCATATGTATATATGGTGTATGTGGAAATAACATCAGTAATTTAACATGCATGCAAGACGTGCGTATCATCCTTGGGGGGAAAATTCATGATAACGAGTAAAGTTATGAGAAAAGAGTAGAGTTACATTCTACTATAAAATGCAGCGGTTTTGAAGATCTTGTCGTTACAGAGCTACTGGAAGGAGGGGAGAAAAATACTGGTCAGTCCAATAAGCATGTTAAACCAGTTTAATATTTTTTTTAATTAAATGGAGAGAGACCCATAGACTTAATAAGAGAAGGAGGTGACAAGTTCAGGATCAGGACCGACCACAGAAGACCCCCTGTGGATTACATGCTAACTGGAGCGTGGATGAACGCGATAGGTCTGGACCTCTTCAATTTGGCAAAGAGTTACAGCATCCACCCCTTAACGATGTATTATTAACCCCCCTGTACCCCCCATATTGAGTGGAACAATGGAAACGTTGTATATCCGAACACAGAGCAGAAAAGGGATGAGTTTTATATGATGAACAGAAGGACAAAAATAGCCTCTTTGAGAATAATTGCACTTCATGATTGTTTTGTGATTATTTCTGCACTGGTCGTGTCTGTGTTCTCGTGATTTGTCTAAACGCAGGTCGGCCAGACCTTTTATTTTATGCAAACGAACAATCTAGAATAAACATTAAAAAAAAGGTTTTTTAAACACTTATTATTTTTGTCCGTTTTTTCCGTAGGCCCGCCTGCCCCTACCCCTACCTCCCTCTTCCAGCCACCACGCCGGCCCGGCCTGGGCACGGTGGGGAAGCCGATTCGCCTGCTGGCCAATCACTTCCAGGTGCAGATCCCGAAGATCGACGTCTACCACTATGACATCGAAATCAAGCCAGAGAAACGACCCCGGAGGGTCAACAGGTGCGATTCGTCTACTGAAGGCAGTGGAGAGTGGAGGACATGATGGTTGATGATAACAATAACAATTTATCCGTTTTTTTTTGTGTGTGTGTGTGCTACAGAGAGGTGGTGGACACCATGGTGAGACACTTCAAGATGCAGATCTTCGGGGACCGGCAGCCTGGATATGATGGAAAGAGGAACATGTACACGGCTCACCCACTACCCATCGGGAGGGACCGGGTAAGCTGGCACTTAAAGCTAAAACAAGGCAGTTCTGAAGATAAAAAGATGAGTCGGTGTGTGTGTGTGTATGAGCTCCCACGTAGAACCTCTAAACACTTCGTCTTTTGTCTTGAAATCTATCACTGTGTGTAATTGGTCTAAGTATCACATGGTGTCGGGCTATTTTGCACATTTGCTTGTGGTTGTGGAAGCAGCATCGTAAAAAATGTGTTCAAGGGTAACGCAAACCACATACTTCTGCAGCGCCACGCAGTCCTTTTTTTTCTTTTCTTTTTTTTTTCTTTTCTACTGATACTCATTTGCACCAGCTGTCTCCTAGCCTTAACATCAGTGTCTCACCGCACTAACGCTCCTTTAACTGAATGATCACAAATCATGAAAATCTCTGTAAATAAAAGCCTAATACTGTGTGAATTTGTAGCGTAATGTGGTATTGTTTCATTGCTGGATGAGGCTGTGTTTAGATCAGACTATCCGTCCCACAAGTAAATGCATCCAATTAATTTTTCCGCGTATGCAACGCTAGGATGTACAGTAGATGCATTTGTGTTCAATACCTTTTGTCGTGTAAAAGTATGCTGAAAATTCACCAAAGTGTTCATGATGTAAAGCCCTTCTGTCCATCAAACATGTATTATTTGAGTGGAATCCTTTTACTGCTTTTATTCTGTAGACACCTTTTGAAAAAGTTATTCAAAACTAAATTTGGATTTACTCGTTTGGAAAAAATTATTCTTAAACGTCTTATCTAGTTTTAATATAGAATAACAAACAAATGACTCACGAAGAAGCTGGCGTGGCGTTAAAAAGGAAGGAAAGAAAAGGATGCTGCTGCCTTTAAGTAGTGTTGGACTTTGTGAGCTTGATAAGGCATGATGATCATTTTATTTTATTTTTTTATAAAAAAACATCACCACCGCTTTCGTCTGTTTCAGGTGGATCTGGAAGTGACTCTGCCGGGTGAAGGGAAGGACCAGACCTTTAAGGTGTCTCTGCAGTGGGTGTCGGTGGTCAGTCTGCAGATGCTCCTGGAGGCTCTGTCCGGTCATCTAAACGAGGTTCCTGAAGACTCTGTGCAGGCTCTGGATGTCATCACGCGCCATCTTCCCTCCATGAGGCAAGCTAATGTTACACTGCTTTAAAAATTGATCTTTTTATTTCAAGGAAAGTTAATTTTATAGTTTGTCCCAGACAAATATTTTTTGGGGGGGAGAAAAAAAAAGGATTTTATTTGAATTGGTGTAGCTGTAGGCGGATGTGTGTGTAAATGCACTGGTTAATAATTATCACATTGTTTGCTTTCTTTTTCTTTTTTTCTTTCCCCTCAGGTACACTCCTGTAGGCCGCTCTTTCTTCTCTCCACCTGAAGGCTATTACCATCCACTAGGTGGAGGCAGGGAGGTGTGGTTCGGGTTCCATCAATCTGTTCGTCCAGCCATGTGGAACATGATGCTCAACATCGATGGTAAAAAAAAAAAAACGACTTCTGTTTCTTTGGTTGTAATCTTGTACTTTTAAAATAATGATGATTATTGTTGTACTGATTGTCTCCTATGTTTTGTTTCCAAAATCCCATAGTTTCAGCCACAGCATTCTATCGCGCCCAGCCAGTGATCGAGTTTATGTGCGAGGTTCTAGATATCCAAAACATTAACGAGCAAACCAAGCCCCTTACAGATTCCCAACGCGTCAAGTTCACCAAGGAGATCCGAGGTGAGTCGGCAGCTCTGTTCCCAGACCTCCTTGAATATTAAATTTGTGCTCATGTTTAAGACTGTTTTAAAAAAATGTTTTTTTTATTTTTTTTATTATGTGCGAGCAGGCTTAAAAGTGGAGGTGACACACTGCGGACAGATGAAGAGGAAGTACCGCGTCTGCAATGTCACCCGCCGCCCAGCCAGCCACCAGACGTGCGTCTCGCTAACACATTCAAGGCCTAACTTCCTGTGCAATCAGACACACCGATTAGTAGTAGTGTTTAAACTTAAAGCATTCCTGTTTAAAGCTTTTTAAGGGTGTTTATTTAATCAGCGTTGTTGATGAGTGATCATTGCATCGTGAAACTTGGATCAATACCTCCTAAAGGTCGTTCTATCTGCTAATAAATATAACTCTTGTTTTGGCAGGTTTCCCTTGCAGCTAGAAAATGGACAAGCCATGGAATGTACCGTAGCGCAATATTTCAAACAGAAATACAGTCTACAACTCAAATACCCCCATTTACCCTGCCTTCAGGTGGGGCAAGAACAAAAGCACACATACCTTCCCCTTGAGGTGAGCCTTTAAAAAAAATAAAATTTAATATGAGAGAGTGTGTTTAAATGCAAAGTTTATGCAAAGATGCAAATCTGTAGCTTCTCCAAATAGTGCGTTTCCGTCTCAGTGGTGTGAAACGTTTTCCCTTAGATTTGCAGATTCTCCTCCGCTAACATCACGTAATTAATCTCTGTTTGAAATTGTATCATATTTTTTCCATGCACATTCAAACTCGGAAGTTTCTGTTTTTTTTTCCGTTTCTCCAGGTCTGTAATATTGTGGCAGGCCAGCGCTGCATAAAGAAGTTAACCGATAACCAAACCTCCACCATGATCAAAGCCACGGCTCGCTCGGCTCCCGACCGCCAAGAGGAGATCAGCAGGCTGGTGAGCTCCTCTCTCTGCTTTTCACCTCCTGCACAGTTGTTTTACTGTCAAACCTGTAATCAACCAAATAGTGTTTTTCCTGCAGTTTTCTTTATTGTAGAAGAACGTTGAATTGTGATCCAGGTTTAGCCTTTTACAAGTAAGTTAGGAGAAAGGTTTAATGTCTGCTGAAGCAAGTAAGTTAGGAGAAAGGTTTAATGTCTGCTGAAGCATGTTGTGACAGGGTTGACTCAGGATGATCGTATTATGTAGATAAAACTTCTTCTTAAATGCTGCAGGTTAAAATGTATTCATATTTATAGTCATAACTATATATATATATTTGTTGTTGTTGTTTTTACAGGTAGGTAGAACAAGACAATCAAGGAGTGCATAAACTTATAAAAAATATGATCCAGGTGCAATTTGGTTATAGAACAGTGTTCATCCTGTAGCATTTGCATTAAAGAGTGCAGAGTGCATTACTAACCCTCGTACAGTCGACTCCCGGTATATGCGAGGGGGGGGGAGTGGTGTTACATTTTTAGGGGAAAAAAAGCAAACGAGTGAGACCGCGAACTCTGACCGCGAATTTCACTTTTACCGTTCATGCGTATGTTCATGCAGTGCCCACAAGATGGTGCCATGAAGCTAAAACCCCTCATTCTGTTTGTTTTCCGAGTCGAATTTTATACTAGTTTGTACTAATCAGATTGACTCTGTTTCTCCTTAAAACCTTGGTTTTGTGCCACTCAAATGACACCAGAATATAAACGGCGGCAGTCTTGCAAACGTGTGTTTAACAGCAAGTATAAACCAACCTATGTTTACCATGGCCATGGACGGTTTACCACCTGATGGATACTTTATTGATTCAGAAGGGGGAGAGAGAAAAAAAAACAACAACATCCAGTAGCAAGGATGGTAACATGGACAAAAAACATGTAGTTGCTGTTCATGTATGGTGTAGTTTAAAGGGGGGAAAAAACAGGAAGATGATCATACTACAACAGAAATGACTGAGATAAAAAAAGAGTATGATATATATGAATATAAAATATGAAATAAATGAGGATAAATATTATTGGATAGACTACAGAAAATTGAGATGTGCTGTTCGGGTATTCATTCAGAGTTATAGCCATTGAATGTGACAGCAGTGTAAAAGTGAGTGGTGCAAGTCAATGCAGATAAGGGTACATGATGAGTGGATAAATAAATATGACCGTGAACAGTGTATGTTATAAAGGATCTACTGTACAACTGAGGATGGATCATGGGACCGTCATGTGCACACATTGTTGCAGCTGATAACTTAAAAAAAACAAAAGCAAAAAAAAAACACTAATACTACTCGTTATCCTTTATCTTTTGAAGATATATTGTGCTAATATATTTAATGTTTTTTTTTTTTTTTTTTTTTTTTGTGTGTTTTTGCGTTGTTATACTTCTAATGTGTTTTAAATCAATAATTACAAATTTAACATCATTCACAAATGTGTGCCAGAAAAACACATGACTACTACTGTCTGTCGTTCCTGACAGATTTGGTAAAAATAAAATAAAGGAATTGAGTAAAAATGTTATTTCTAATCCAGAAGTCGTGGTTAGATTTTTACCATAAGACTTCGAGTTGTAAGTAACAGCTGCCGGTCTCGCTGTACGTAATCTCTCCTTCACAGAAATGTTCTTGGATTCTTGGAAGCTGACGTCTTTTTGTAACCCCCGTCCAATAGCGTCACCTGAGCCTTTGCTTATTTTATAAATTTTTTCTTTTCTTCTCTTTTCTTCCTCTAAAATATTAGGGGAATGACACAGGAAGGTGAAAGATGCGTTTGTTTTCAGCTAGCAGTTAGTTTCACTTTATCAAAGCAAACACTGAATTTGTAAACCGCTGCTTATTGTTAAGTAGGGATCACACCACACCTTTTACAATTGGTTTTTGGTGTGTGTTTAGATTCTAGTGTGTAACTAGAAGGTATTAGATGATTTATTAATAGATGGGGTGATTATAATCTGTGTAAATTCAAGTTTTGAACACACATCTTCACCACATTTTTATTTGACATACACAGTATGATATGAAGTGAAATGCTTATAAGAAAATGAATAAGAAAAGTGTATATAAAGTATGAAAGAGGGGAGATTTTTGCAAATTAGGAATATGAGGGGGGAAAAACTTCTAGCTGTGAAGAATTTATATTTTAGTGGTATTAAATAAAATTATAAAAATAAGAGTGACAGTAGGTTGTTGCATTCTTTGCATTATTTTTGAGTCTTTTGTATACGATTTCAGGCTTTTAATTTTTTTGAAGGCCATTTGATATTTTCCTTGTGCCGTGTGGGTTTTTTATTTTTGTTTTTTGTTTTAAACGCACATGAATAGTTCTTACAACAATGTATAGCAGTCAGTATTTATATATGGCTTATGTTCATTTTGTAATAATTGCTTAAAGTAGACTGATGCACTTAGCTTGGAGCCAACAGTGTACAGTACATTTAAAACATATATTAAATGAACTGATGTTTAAATGCAGTCTGTATTACCAGCTATCACATCCTGTATGGTTTTTGTGGTTTTGTTTTCTTTCCCTCTCTATGTGTGTGTGTATGTATGTGTATGTGTATGTGTGTGTGTGTGTGTGTGTGTGTTTTTATTATTTATTTTTTTTAAACCTCTGAATTTATAGAGTCTCATGTCTTTTAGGTCAAAAGCAACAGCATGGTGGGCGGCCCTGACCCCTACCTAAAAGAGTTTGGCATCGTAGTGCACAACGACATGACCGAGGTGACGGGGCGGGTCCTCCCAGCGCCCATGCTGCAGTATGGGGGCCGGGTGAGTACAGACACTGGGAGGGACTGTGGCAGGGTGAGTACTGGGGCACGGGTGCAGGGTGAGTACGGGTGGGGCCATAAACGCAGGCGAGTGTGTGTGTTTGTAATTTTTGTGGTGGGATGAATGGACTAATCAAGAGGAGGATGATCAGATTCAGTGTTTTATAATCTCTAATGCATGTGTATGTTTGTCTGGACTTCTGTCAGTTTATTGATTCTTGCATGGAAAATTTGAGCCATTTATTAATAAATTATTCCTCTAAATATTTTTCTGCATGAAGTGTTCTCTGATCAATCCAATGGAATCTTATCCTCTTCCTCGGGAGCGTATGGCGTATGCTTTTGAAAGACTGCTTTTCTGTTTGCACAAAGATTTGTACGCAGCTCTTCAGTTTGTTAACCGTTCAGGCAAATCTTTCTCTTTGTTGTTGTATTCAGAAATGTAGTCTCGTAAAACGTAAAGAGAAAAGCAATCTTTCGTTTTTGTTTACATTCACAATGTCATTTTCATTTTATTTCACTTAATTGTTTACCTATAATCTTTTCCCTGTAATTTATAATAATAATAATAATAATAATAATAATAATAATAATTAGGGCAAAATGATTATCATTAATTGAATGAAACGTGCATCATTAATTAAAACCACTGTGTTTTTTAATGTACACATACACACATGGCTTGATGTTTTAACCACTTGCTGTTCTAACATATGATCATCTCCAGTCTTCAGTGTCTACATAATAATACATTACTGCATGTTAAAAGCTAACAAGTGTAAAAAGCGAAACCTTTGAAGTTTATGGTATTGAAGTTTAAATATTCTTGAACAGAAAAAGAAGGATTTGTAGCTTAAACAGTGAATTCCCTGAAAACTGGAGGTGTGTATTGATTAGTGTTAGATAGATTCATGCCTAATCAACACATTTAGACACTTGTATGTAATGATTGATTTTCTGCTTGTTTAAACATTTTATAAATGTCTGATTTAAAGAGTACATGATTTTAGATTAATGTTAAGAAATGTTTTGAGAAATATTCTAACGTTTTTGATTATTTAGTGCCGAGTCTCTGAGCTTCACTAAGGTTGTAGGGAACTCTTTTCACAGAACAAGACAGTCGCTACGCCCAACCAGGGCGTGTGGGACATGAGGGGGAAGCAGTTCTACGCAGGCATCGAAATCAAGGTGTGGGCCGTGGCCTGCTTCGCCCCTCAGAAACAGTGCAGAGAGGACCTGCTCAAGTGAGTCCCCCGACTTGTTCTTCGTTATTGAAGCCTTATTTTTTACTTTTGAGGCAAATTAAAATATTTTGGAACTGAAAGGTGAAAATTTGTATTGTGAAACACATTTTCCCATAGGAGATAATGTAAAAGCAGATAATCCGTTCCAGCCACCCAAAGATATTACCAATATTATCAATTTTCAACACTGTAATAATTTTTTTGCATATAAAAACAATGTAAATGAAGTAAAATATGAAATTAATAGACATTAAACCTCATTAAACCTTAATTTATGATTCCTCTCAGCACCGGCTGCTTTAAAAACCAAACTGAAAGCGGCTCCCGTTTCGCCTTGCTAACATTCTTGAGACCCATGGTGCTATGTCTTAGCTAAATCTTGCACATAAAATCTTGCAAAAACTCTCAAAAAATGTTTTTAAACGGCTCTCGGGTGTACGTAAAGCAGCGTTACAGAATCAACAGAAAATTTGTGAGGAAATCTGTATAAATCAACATGATCAGATCCCGGTGCTGAGAAGAAAACTCCTTAAGATGGCAATAGGAAGAAACCCTGAGAGGAACCAGACTCAACAAGGAACCCATCTTCATTTGGGTGATAATGGATAGCAGGGATTGATCTGAATTCATACTGAGTGTTAGGAGGCTGAAAGTTCAGTATAACAGTAGATGGGTTTAAGTTAATATAGAGTCCAGTTTCATTATTGGAGGCTCTGGTATAAAACTTCTGTAGGAATTTCAGTCCTGAAGTTTTTATTTATTTATTTATTATCCTGGTTCTTTTCCTCTTCAAATTTGTCCATCATAAAACCAGCGATAAATGCTGTCTTTTCCCAGTTCTGATTATTTTATATACGTTTTACAACTTTTCTTACGGATTCATTCATATGTAAAACCTATATCCGATTAATGCATTTTCAGTAAAGTAAGCCTTTTCATCTCTCCCCTTTCAGGAGCTTCACAGACCAGTTGAGGAAGATCTCGAAGGATGCAGGCATGCCCATTCAGGGCCAGCCCTGCTTCTGCAAGTACGCCCAGGGAGCAGACAGTGTCGAGCCCATGTTCAAGCACCTTAAAATGTCATATGTCGGATTACAACTAATCGTGGTCATCCTGCCTGGGAAAACTCCAGTCTACGGTAATCACATGCCTAATATTACAATTTACTGGACCTATTTATCCAATCTTGAGCCTTGTGTTTATTGTTATAGTGACTAGAGATATAAATGCGTTTTAAATTGAATTGAGAATGCTGAACTTTTCGTTTCTCATCTTCTAGCCGAAGTGAAGCGTGTTGGAGATACTCTGCTGGGCATGGCAACCCAGTGTGTCCAGGTGAAGAACGTAGTGAAGACCTCCCCTCAGACACTCTCTAACCTCTGCCTCAAGATCAATGCTAAACTCGGCGGCATCAACAACGTTCTGGTTCCCCATCAGAGGTGTGTAGCAACGATGATGCAAATATAAATGTTGAAAGGAATGGGAACTAAACCAAAGCTAATTATTCCTTTATGAACCTCGTACACTCTTCCCCCTTAGACCATCTGTATTCCAGCAACCGGTGATCTTCTTGGGTGCCGACGTCACTCACCCTCCAGCAGGTGATGGGAAGAAGCCGTCCATCGCAGCAGTGGTTGGCAGCATGGACGGCCACCCGAGCCGCTACTGCGCCACGGTGCGCGTGCAGACCTCACGTCAGGACCTGTCCCAGGAGCAGCTCTTCAGCCAAGAAGTAATCCAGGATCTCACCAACATGGTGCGCGAGCTGCTCATCCAGTTCTACAAGTCCACCCGCTTCAAGCCCACGCGCATCATCTACTATCGTGGAGGAGTGTCAGAGGGACAGATGAAGCAGGTGCGTGTACAGCACGGCGTATTGTTTTTTTCTAACGATACTTAATAGAAGTATGTTTCTAGTGCTTAAAAAATGTAAGTTATCATGCACCAGGATTTGCTCAAGTACAAGATGTCCCTCAAGCGAATTACTAATGTTTTTTCTTTTCTTTCTTTTTTTCTTTTTTTCTTTTCTTTTTATGTTCTGTAGAAGTTGGGGAAAATCTTTGAAATGTTATGTTGTTAATAACTCGTAACATTTCCTGTCATGGTATTGGTGCTAAAAAGTGTCTCACCTAATGTAGGTGTGTCCGTAACGTTTTTCCTTTTTTTTTTTTTAAATTTCCATCTTTCAATGATCTTAATCGTCATTCAGATGAAACTTTGCCAATTTAGATTTCTCACAAACCTGAAAAATGCAAAATGCTAAATATATTGCAACATGAATTAGACATGGTTACGGACACTACAGATTTTTGGGTGGAATTTTGCACCGAATTTAAGCAACAATTTTTGCAGGTCATGCTTCTAGAAGCGTACACCAATTTACTTATCAGTACTCAAAGTAATATGGATAATTTTCATTTTAAATGATTATTGTTTGAAGCCCATTTTTGGGGCACATATACAATCATCTCTCAAATGGCTCAAGTTAGCAACTTGAAATTTTTAGGGAAGCAGTAGCTTCTTTGGCGCACACATTTTCTGTATTGTATGTATATAAAAAAAATAATAAAAATCAGCACCAGTACTGTATTTTGGCCGACTGTATATAATAAAATTACATGATGCTGGACCACCAGATTTCTTTAATAGGTGTTTTCATAATGGTTCTTGAGTGTGCAGACTCTTGCGCACAGGTTTCTTTTTTAGGTCAAAAAGTTGTCTAGTTGGAATCCGACCCTGTGATGATTGGCAAGTGATCAGACTGTTTTTATCTTTAATGGTGTTTGATGTTTCTCTTTGTGTACTGTAGGTTGCATGGCCAGAGCTGATTGCTATCAGAAAGGCGTGTATCAGTCTGGAGGAGGACTACAGGCCAGGGATCACCTACATCGTAGTGCAGAAACGTCACCACACCCGACTTTTCTGCTCCGACAAAGCGGAGAGAGTGAGTAACTCGAGTCCGAACTGTCCAGCTAACCGCTTTATAACAGATTTCAGTCTTGAATGTCTTAGTGACTAGTCACATTTTAGTCATTTTTAACCTAATCTATTTGTCGCCCCCTAAAGGTTGGAAAGAGCGGTAACGTTCCAGCCGGCACTACAGTTGACAGCACCATCACGCATCCCTCAGAGTTCGACTTCTACCTGTGCAGTCATGCTGGTATCCAGGTGTGTCTCACTTCCTGTCTGGTAATCTTCCTGTATGTCCTTCTGCTCCTCTGTCCACCTGCTAACTTATTATTATTATTTTTTTGCCCCCTGCAGGGCACCAGCCGTCCCTCACACTATCACGTACTGTGGGACGATAACTGCTTCACTGCGGATGAGCTGCAGCTGCTCACCTACCAGCTGTGCCACACATATGTGCGCTGTACACGTTCAGTCTCCATCCCCGCGCCAGCGTACTACGCCAGACTCGTCGCCTTCCGTGCCCGCTACCACTTAGTGGACAAAGATCATGACAGGTATGACAGATTCTCAAGTTTGATGTTAAAGCAATGTTTTATCAAACTATTCTGCTTTTACTGCCCTCAGACAAAGGTTTGAATATTTTTAAGCAGATTTCCTTTCTTTTGACAAGGTAGCACAAAAAGAAATAATTTTCATTCCAAATTAATTTGTAATAATCCCACTTTATTCAGTTATCATTTTTCTAATTCACAAATTAACTTGTATATTGCGTTGTGTATTTTTATCAATGTATTCATTTGCTTTTATTTATTTAGTTCTATTAATTTTGTGTTCATGCTGTTACCTTCTTACCTTTTATCTTGCCATGAGCATTTAATGCTGAACATGAGATGCAAATTAAACCCCAAGCCAAGTCTGAAGTTTACATAAAAGAGAGACTTGTTACTATAAATCAAAAACGGACCACTTGAATACAAATCACAGGTAGTCCCCTACTTATGAACGGGTTTCGTTCCCAGGAGCGCGTTTGTAAATCAGATTTGTTCTTAAGTCCGACAAAGTGAGTCTTGGACGGCTTTGACATGTATATACAATGTAAAGCATACCGTTCCACTTGACTAAATCTCTGTCCCGTTTTCCCCCCACACTGCCATCATTTGGCTAAAAACTGTAACCGTGCCTAAGGAAATGAACCTCACACATGTGAAACGTAACAGTATTTTTCTCTGCGCCTTTAAATCGCGAGTGGAATCCCGGACCCCATTTTGTCTCTGAGCTGTTTTCCACTATATTGGACTGTGAACTACATTGTTGCGGATTTTCTGAAATTAGGATTATTCACCATCCGGACAGTTTTACAGGACAGACATTTTCTACCGTTGTGCTTCCGAATGTTCGTAAGTCGTTCGTATCTGCAGAAATTTGTAACTCGAATGTTCGTAAGTCGTTCGTATCTGCAGAAATTTGTAACTCGAATGTTCGTAAGTCGGGAACTACCTGTATAGAGCTCTGGGGTGCAGCTTTTGGTGTTTTGTGTCAATACTGAACTTATTATTATTTTATTTCTCTGACGGTTAACCAGATCTCGCTTCTCGTTTTTTTTTTCTTTCTTTTTTTTTTTCCTTCTTCTTATCTCTGCAGTGCGGAGGGCAGTCACGTATCAGGCCAGAGTAACGGACGAGACCCTCAGGCCCTAGCCAAGGCAGTCCAGATTCACTATGACACCCAGCACACCATGTACTTCGCCTAACTGCTTAAACCAGCAGGAGATGCACTTCTACGCTCCTTCACTTCACTCTTTGTCTCCCTCTCTCTCTCTGTTTTCTGTTTCTTTGAACTGTTTTCTCTCTCTCTCTCTCTCTCGTGTCTTCATCCACAACCAAAGCGGTTCCAAAGCCAGAGGGGCCAGACACGTTTCCGAATCGAGCGTTCACCCTCAGTGGAACCGCCCACCAGCAATCCTGCACTGAGAGACCACTTAGTCTCCAAGGCACAGAGTCAATCAAATTTGAGCCATTTAAGAGTTTTTTTTTTTTTTTCTTTTCAGTTTTGAATGTGATTTATTATTTTTCTTCTTTTTCTTTTTTTTTCCAGTTTTTTTTCATTTGTAATATACACTGAGTGTGAGCAAACCTGCGCCATTTTTGTCGTGACAGCTCTGGCTTTCTCAGCTAAGCTGGACTTTGTCTACTTTTTACCTCAGGCCACTGTTGGCTGAAACTTTTGTCCTTTTTATGATCGTATTTTAACTCTCTCTCTCTCTCTCTCCGCTCAGTCTTTTACAAGCGAGGTGATCTGGGTATCATACCCATTACTCTTCTCCCATTTTTTTCTCCCCCCCCCCCCTTACCCCCCTCTTTGAATGTGTGCATGTGTATTTGTAGTGTGTGTGTGTGTGTGTATGGGTTGTACATGTGTGTACATGTTTCATGGCAGGCCACTGAATTGTAAAGGGAAAAATCAAGGAGATAACTGCTGTAAATGCCTCAGTTTATTTTATAGCGCTTCACATACATAAATATATATTAAAAAGTAAAAAAAAAGACGCATCTATATATAAGCTTATTTCAGCAGATTTTACATTTTTGCCAGATTGCATAAGCTGATGGTAATGTGTAGCAGGAATTTATCCATGGTCTCAGCTGTGCGACTGATGGAGTATCAGGCCAGGACACTAAGGGTCTTGCTCATTCAAGTTCCTTCCGTGTCCGTGCCAAAGTTAGAAACACGTACGAACGAATACGTACAAGTTGCAGGGATGGTCATGGACGTGCAGCTGGCCCATCCCAGGCTAGTGTAGTAGACAACAAAGGGCAAAGCTTGCAAAAATAACAGCACTCTCTCTCTCTCTAAATCTCTCTCTCTCACTCTTTTACCTTTTATGCATTTCTACATAAGACTCAAGTCAGATTTGTAAGAGTTTAATATAAATCCTTTTGTGGTTATCTTAACTGTTTCGTGTATAAAGTCAATGTCATTTGTTACTGTTGTAATGTTGCCGTATTGTATATCAGAGCGTCAGAGTCTCAGTTGCATCAAGAATTTATCCAGGAGTCGTTTCGATGGTGTTTGGGTGAATCCGGATTCGTAGCTGAACATGTACGTTGTAGCATTCTGTCCATGGTTGTGGGGCCCAAAGTGCTTTAGTTCGTGTTCGTTTTCTCAGTTTCAGGTGATTATCATTTATTATTTTATTTTTTCATGTATTTAGAAGTAACGGTTTATCATAGCAAAGGTTTTTTTTTTTTTGTTTGTTTGTTGTTGGTTTTTTTTTTTTTTTTTGCTTTGATCTCATTTCTACCCCCGTGTGTCAGACAGTGAGTGGCTTGCTGGGGAAACTGTTGAGACGAGGAAGAACGAATGACAATCAGGGTTCAGGGGGATAGTAAGAGCTGTTTAAATAGTTGGCCATTATTTGGATTTTACACGTGTTTTTATTGCTGTTGTGAGTGAGTTGAATATGTATATCTATATATAAAGTCTGAAGGTATAGTTTTTTTTTGTTTTTTGTTTTTTTCTTTCGAGATGGAAAAAATGCAAACAAGGTATTATTTGCTAAGAGACACAAGCATAAGCACTGCCTATGATTTTGACAATACCTGACTTTGAGTGCGTTTGAACGACGGCACGCCTTGTCCCGGGTTTATGACGAGGTTGGGCGTCTGCGTGCGTCTTGTCAGGTGGGCAGCTCATGGAGAAACCCTTTTGTAATAAACCATCTATATAAAGCCACAGGTTTGCTATGAACGAGTTTGAGCTCTCTCCTGTTTAGGACGTGACGCGTGGCCTGTCGAGAAGGATCGGGCAACGGCATCACTCGCAATAAGCTGGGTTTAGGTGTTGGGCAATTTCATGTTATTAACCAGATTTTCTAATGTCGATTCCACAGCGTACTATATTCGGCAGAACAGTTATGCCTCGTTAGGCAGGATGTCTTTAATTGTAAAATGACGACAATAATCCCAATTTCATATTATGGCACAGCAATATACGTCGAATGCTGAACAATGATGATAAAGCTATAATTCTTCTCATTAATATGGCTGTTGTTGTGATTGGCCATGGGCATGTGTTTTTCTGCGGGGCTTTTTTTTTGTTTTGTTTTTTTGCTTGTGTCAATCAGTGGGAATGTGCATTTGGTGGACTAGCTCTTTAGGCTCTATGGAAAGCTATACATTTTAGACTTTGCTTGCTTGCATGCCAGAGTATTGTCCTTTAATCTCTTACAGAATATTTATTGTCTCAGAAAAAGGAAAAAGAAAAAAAAAAAACGTCTGTAATGGTGTATGAATTAATTGAAAACTGCTTGTTTTTAGGGTAGCAATATTGACCAGTCTTTTTTTGACAAGATTTGAAAAATTCCGTCACAGACGTCAGTAAGTCCTGTCTGTCAGGATGGATGCTGCGGGGGGGAGAGTGCCGAGTCCAGTCTTGAGAGAAACTCCAACTCAAACGAGGTACTTTTTTGTTTGTTTTTTGTTTTTACTTTTTTTTTTTTTTCTCTTTAATCAGGGAGTACCAAGACTGGCAATGTCACCCTAATAGTCAACAGTTTGCCACCCGGCCGCTCAGCCCTTTTTGTGGGGTACTGTTGAGGTCACTCGCACTCGCAGCATCCAGACGCTCCAGGATTACACAAGAATTACCTCTTTTTAACCTTTTAACCCACGGTTTCTCACTACTTCCCTGATTTTAAGAGAGCATGATTTTTTTTAAAAAACCTCCTCTTTGATATATAAAGATTTGTTATTGGACAAAAGTGTATTGTAATTTATTTCTTTAAACATTTTTTTTTTGTGCGTGTAGCTTTTGTGCTGTATTTTAATGTTTTAAACTGTGTGACCCGTCTAGTAGCAATAGAGGGCGCTCTTGTTGACCTACTGGGGCTTCCTCTGGCCTCTCCTGTTGGGATGCTGCATCACTTGGTGTATTGCTATTTGACAAAAAAAAAAAAAAGAAAAAGAAAATCCCCTCTTCCTTTTTTTTTTTTTTTAAAGCCTGCAGGGAGTATTCGTGTTATTGTGCAAAGTAATAAATTGGTATTTTACGCCTACATCGAATCTTTGTCCTTATTTTTATTGTTGTTTTGTATAAACTTTCTGAAATAATGAACTTACAACCCATTTAAATGCCTGTCTATTGTTTCATCTAAAAATAGCTATAGCAGATGCCTTAGCAAGCAGTCTATTCCAAATGCAGTAATAATGTCAATAGCTTGAATAAATCAAATATTCCGGGAATAAATATGCAATATATGGCCTAAGGTTTGTGGACATGTGCCCCAAAAAAAGAGTGTCAAGATAAAGCTGGAGGCACACAGTTGCTCTAGCATTGCAGTTTTCCTTCACTGGTACGAAGAGGCACAAATCTGTTCCAGCATCACTGTGTCCTGTACACAAAGTGAGCGCCATGAAGAAGTGGTGTAAAGGTTCTCTTGCATAAGATCATGACTGTCCTGCATAGAACCCTGACCTTAACCCCATTCAACACCTTCAGGAGCCTCAACATCTGGATGTCATTGCCTGACTTGATCAATGCTCTTGTAGCTGTATGAACCCTCCTCACTAAAGGTACGAAGCCCTCAAAGAAGTGTGGTGGCTACTTACTGTTACAGCAGAAAAAAAAGGAGCAAAATCTGGTAGGTGAAAACGAGTATTTGGTTGTGTCCACATACTTTAGGCCACAGCGTATCCCTGCAGTACATGTTCTTGACTGTCACTTTCTAAACCCTACTGATTTAAACTTTCAGTCAAATTAGTTTTTTGTTAGGAAAAGTGCAACGTTTTGTTCTTCACTTTCTATAACGAACACTGCAAAGTTTTTTAAAGTTTTGTAGTAGAAGAAGCGAGTTGCTCGGCCTGTCTGCTGTGCTTCGGTAAGCTTTTCTGGCGCCAGGAGAGACTCAGTCAAACACACACACACGTTGTCTGTCAGAAAGGTC
>JAQMYK010000023.1:19514312-19525288 GCA_030014345.1 Clarias buthupogon | reverse complement strand
ATTGTAAATGTCCTGGTGAGATCCTGAAGAATCAAAGGAGAGGAAGATAGAGAGGTGTCCGTCCAGAGACGAATCACCAGATGTTGGCTCGAGTTAGGGGGAGAGGGGGAAGGAGACAGAGGGGGAGAGACATAAAGTGAGTATGGGAAGGTGAGCGTGGGAGCGTTCACACCTTTAAGAACAGATGCAAGAGGAGACAGGAAGATAGCAGCAGTAAAGATTTAACAGGTTAATATCAGATCTATGAGGAAGAGAGTAGAAATAACTCCTTTATATATAAAATAATTCTAACAAACGCCCTAATCCCTGATTTCATTAAAAACACCCTGGTGACTTTATCAGCCAGTTCTAGCCGTTCACCTACAATAAAAAAAAGCCAAGGTCTTGGTGATAATGTAAACATCAGTCTGGATTCATTACATTCAGGAATAATGAATGAATCGGATAAATTTTTATATAAATAATGAACAATATGAGACACTAACAGTTGGCCATAACTGAACGGGAATACAGTGGAACCTTGGATTACGAGTTACTCGTATTTCAAAACACTCATAAACCAAAGCAAATTTCCCCATAAGAAATAATAGAAACTTAAATTATTTGTTCCACAGCCCAAAAAATAAATACATGAAAATAATACAAAATATAAAGTAAACATAAAACAAATTAACATGCACTTTACCTTTAAAAAGAATTGCGACAGAGCAGTGTTTCCATTAGAAAGAGAAAGAGTGTGTGTGTGTGAGAAGAGGCACGGTGTCCAATGATACGTGCACACATAACGACAGGCTGAAACAGGGAGGGAGAAAATGGATCTTTAACCTCTCTAATGAGATCTGCTTTTGCTTTACACACACGCATACAAATACGAAATAATAGATATTTGTAAACAGTACACGTGTGCACGGATGTTGATTATGCCAATGAGAGACGTGCACTAAGACCCAGCAGGGGAGACGATTACCCACAATTCCGCAGCGCAAGAGAGAAAAACCGTTGGCTCAGTTGTGATCACGTGAAGCACAGCGTCAAAACAAGAAGCGCATGCGTTTAACATGATACTCGGTGCTCGTAAACCAAGACACTGCTCGTTTTCCAAGTCAAAATTTATTACAAATCTTTGCTCGTCTTGCAGAACACTCGTAATCCGAGGTTCCACTGTATATAAACCAAAGCAATAAATTGCACAGAATAAATCTCCATGGTAATTTACTTCTTTCATAAAACCGAGTTACACATAAGTTTAGTTAAATGGGAAATCTTGGCTAAATCCGCTATCTAGGTTTTGTGAAATAGCCCTCATTCCTTAATGATAATATGGAGGTATTTATCAGTCATAGGTTTTCCATATACTGTCATTATGAAAGAAATATATGATTGACACTGTAAATGCTTCTGTACATCATTGTGGCCAGAAATTTAACTTAAGATCAATATAAATCTTAAAATCATACAATACAATATGGAATGCAATCACATAGTCTGAGCTACGTATGTTGGTCATGTTTTTCCAGCATTTTAGAACAAATAAGTGAGGGCTGAACCAGCAGGGCTATAATTTAACCCAACCTCAAGATCATAAACACAAAAAGTGTCTCACCTTAGTGAAAAAGTGAATTTTCAGATCATATAAAACCATTCTTCATAATACTTAATGCTTCTTATCTTTTTTTTTTTTGTAAATATGCATAGACTTTTAGATTTTTATCAGATAACAAGAAACATATTTGCTAAAAACAATTTCCTGCCCTTTTATGTAGTGGTTGTAACTTAAAAATAAATAAATAATCTTTTAATGATCTTAATTGTCATTCAGATGAAACCTGGCAAATTTAGATTTCACATAAAAAGACATAAACCTGAAAAAGTGTATTATTCTAAAAAGCAAAATTGTTAAGATATTGCAAAATGAATTTGACATGGTTACAGACACTACAGTTTTTCAAATTTAAACAGCAATTTTTTACAGGTCATATGCTTCTAGACACTTAAACCAATTTTAGTATCAATACTCATAAAGAAATATGAATAATCTGTATTACATGACAGTATAACGCTGGAAAATGGCCATTTCAATCATCTCTCCAAAACGGCTGAAATTAGCACCTTGACATTTTTAGGGAAGCGAGATCAGTCACTTCCATGTCACATAAACTTCAGAATGAGCTTCTTTGGCGCACACATTCTGTATTATACTGTATAACATAAAAAAAATAAAATCAACACTAATACTACATGTATGTTTTGGCTGAAAGCAAAATCATTATAAAGATTAACATTATTAAGAAAAGCTACAGTAATGCAGTGTACAACTAAAACCATGCTAATGAGGATAATTATCTGCTGGACATTTTATTTATTCAACATGGACTCCCATTCATGAATAATGGTCTGTGGAATAATTAACGTAAAATTAAAGTGTTTACTGTATTATTAATCATGTAAATATGTATTCCATCACCTGCAGCTTGAATTTCCTGACTGATGCAGGTGATTAAAAAGTGTTAATAATCCACCTTTTACTTTGTGCTCCCCCTGAACATGTGGATTCTTAAAGGAAGTGCATGTTAGCATGTCTCGTGTCCCGTCATGTCCCGTCGTTCCGTCCTCGCTCGTCTTTTGTGTGTCCCCCACCTGCACCTGATCCTCCCCGCTCATTTCCAATTCTGTTCCTTTTGTTGTCATGGCCACTGTTGCCAAGGAGACGAGGTCTGCATGAATAAAGGAAACTTGACCCAGGGATCTTGTATCCTCGATATTTAATTCATTAACCGAGACACTGATATTTACATGTAGAAAACTGAGAGCGTACGAGTGAGATGGGGAACAAAAGGCAAGACTTTATTCCAAATAGTCAGGCACAAGGAAAAGGGAAAGAAGAAAATGATATGTATTAATGTAATAATGCATTCTGGGACAATTTTGTTTTTTACAGCTTTGTTCATTAAAATTTTCTAAAATAATTGGATTTCCTTTAAACATTTTTTAATGTTTCTTGTTATCTTTTGTGTTTGAATTCACATCATCATCTTCATTCTAAAACAACATTCTCCAACAACGACTTAAAAGCAATTCTGCCAATTCTTTACTTACAAAATAAGTTTTTCATCTTGGAATTAAAACTAAAATTATTTTTAACTGTTATGTTTTTAAAGCCCCTAAATTGCTTTTGTGTTAATTGAATCATTTACGTATCACGTCCTCTCCCTCCCTCTCCTGTTTCACTGCCTCTTGTTTCCTTTGCCAGCGCAGGGTGGCATTGGCCAGTGCATTCTGGTTTCCTGACATGGCAGCAGCTGGCATCCTGAAGTCTTTATAAGGTTGTTCAGTAGACGATCGCAACTCTGACTGAGCGACAGTTACTGTAGAACGGCTCCATTATTTTTGTGGTTGTAGCGTCTAGTCTTTGTCTGTCCTCAAGTGACCTGCGTCTCATCGTCCCACTTCTAAACTCAAGAGGATCCCATTCATCAGCCTGGGACACCGGAAAGACGTCCCTTTCTCCACAACTGCATCAGTTCTAGTTGTGAAACTGCTTTTTGAGGAGATCAGCTCGTCATACTCCATCTTCACACGTAATCCCAAACCTGAAGATATTGTTTTGGCAAATAACTGGATCTTTTTACATTTCTGCGCAAGAGGTATCTGAATCCTCGCTCGTTATAGTGATGAAAACCTTTGTTCCTCAGGCACATTGTTGAACGAATCCTCCACGGCCGACTCATCGTGACAAACAATAGCGCCGGTCTGTTTCTTAATAATTCATTGCATCTAAGAAATTTGGCGTGGTAAAGACCTGAAAGACAACACCAGCGAAGGCTATTCATTCTTTAACATCACAGAGCATATGAAAAGTTGCTTTGTGGACAGAAGTGTGAAAAAGGTCTGAGGAAATCTTCAAGAAAGGAGCGTCCTGTAAGAGGATCTGAAAGGCGTGTAACCTGACGAGCACTTGGCGGAGGAGGGAGCGAGGAGGAATCGGACAAGTAGCCCTAGCTGGAAGTGCAGCAGGAGGAAAAAGTGCCGCCCCGGTTGTGGCCCGACGGGTGGTACAGAGACCGTAGCATCATGGTGAATACAGGGATGCAGCTCATCAGCTTCACCTGCGCCGTCACTGGATGGGTGATGGCTATCGCTGTGACCGCGCTGCCCCAGTGGAAGGTCACGGCCTTCATCGGGCCCAACATCCTCACTTCGGAGATCGTCTGGCAGGGCATCTGGATGAACTGCATCTACCAGACCACAGGGCACATGCAATGCAAGACTTACGACTCGTTGTTGGCGCTGCCGCCGGACATCCAGGCGGCCCGCGCGCTCATGTGCATAGCCATCTTCCTGGGCTGGCTGTCCTGCACGGTGTCCTGTTGCGGAATGAAGTGCACCACTTGCGCCGGCGACGATCGCCATGCCAAGGCTGGCATAGCGCTCTCCGGCGGGGTGCTCTTCATCCTAACGGGCCTGTGTGTGCTCATCCCCGTGTCCTGGACAGCCAACACAGTGGTGCAGGACTTCTACAACCCCAACGTTCCCGTCCAGAAGAAGCGCGAGCTGGGCCAGGCCATCTACCTAGGCTGGGCGGCCGCCGTCATTCTCATCATCAGCGGCATCGTCCTGAGCACTACCTGCTCCTACATCGAGAAGGGACACTACAGACGCGGCTACATGGGCCGCAGCTTTGCTAATTCCAATCCGTCCCCACTGGACACCCCGAAACCCATCACCACCAAGAGCATGCCCTTTAAGGAGTACGTCTAAGGTGGAAAGGATCGGAAAAGACTTGACTGGAGATTTTAGAAACATACAAGCGAGTCTGTTGTGGAAAATATATAACGTAGTGGAGAAACTGATGAATAATTCTTCTGTGGTGTTTATTCTCATTTTGAAGGTAGCTTTAAAATATTTGTACTGTTTTTTTTTTCCTTGTACTTCTCCTACAACGTTCTCATGGAGGTGTACGCTGATAACCGCACTACAGTATTTCTGAAGCATTTATTTATTTGTTTGTTTGTTTGTTTAAATCTCTATTTGACTGAATTTTTTATGTTTCCAAAAATATATTTTTGACTCTTTTTGAATTTTTAAAATGATTCTGGTGTTTTTGTGAAATGTGTGCTTACAGAAAATAAAAATGTAAACGGTTTGAAACCACATTAAAAGTTTCTCATTCCTGAACATCTGTTACACGATGTAGAAAAAAAACACAACAAAACAAAAAAGACATTTTCAAGTAAATCATCCAAACTAGTGTGTAACCATGTCGTCATCTCTGACAAATCAGTTTCTATTCATTCTTTAACGACAGTAAAAGGCGTGTTAATAAGCACACATACATGATGAGATGAAAAATATCACAAGTCACAATATTCACAAGTCTGCAGAATGAAACCAAAGAATTTATTCGAATTATTTATTAAAATGAAGAATTTCACTGAAAAACTGGTAAATTAGTAATTCCACAAAAAAAAGAAACTGTGATGTTCCTCACGGACGCGGGTTCATGCAGCGGCTGTAACGTGAGACGATGACGATCAGAAGTTGCACATCACAACTCGGGTTACGGAGTTTCCGTCTGGTGATTCTAGCTGCAGTCGTTCCGATCAGGACATTACATACATGACGTGAGATGAGGACGAATCCACAGATCGAGACGTTATTTATTCAGATTCCATAAAGAAGGACACTTGAAGGAGCACGTCTAAATCAACAAGGACAAAAAAATAGCTAAAATAAAAATTATTGAATGGCATAATACAAACGACAATATTCCATTATTATTGTAAGCCAGATACTCCAAATATTCAGGATTGGTACGATATTATTTATGAAATCTTTGTATTGGAAAATATTACTTTCTCCACAAGACCCATAAATTTGGGAGCAACAGAACCGATACTGTATAACCCTGAAACATAATAGTAATGGTTTTGTTTTTTGTTTTTCTCAACCAGATGTATAGCAGTTTACTTTATAAATAAATGCACCATAATTAGTTATTTTGTGTTATTTTTAATTATTATTATTTGTTAGTTTATTTGACAGGGACATTGTATATCAATTAAAATATCTCTAATTGTACCAGAATTTGCCAAACAGCTATTCTTTATCTGAAGTTACTGGACAGTAAAATGTCACTCTATTATAATCATCAACTCATAAAAAAATATAATGTATACAGTACATTTCTACAAGCACACACACAATAAAAATTAAGCTAATAATAATAATAATAATATATAGAGTCAGGCAAAAAAATGATACACACTTCAGAAAAAGAAAAATAGTATGATGGATATTATATTAATATAATATTAATAACAGTGTCACATTATTATTATTATTATTTTTTGCTGATTCTGTATATATATATATGAGAGAGAGGAGAAAATTGTAAAGGGAAAAAGGGTCTCACGGTATGTGATAAATTGACAATTGTATAATTAACATACTGTAGGTGATCCCCAATAAAACTGTAATTACATGAACTGTAAACAATCCATTATGTAAATTACAATGTAAACTGGACAAAGAGCTTTAATTCCAATTCAGGAAAGTAAATCCTGTTTTATTGGCGAATTACCTGAAATTCTTTGCTCTCCTCCAGGTGAATCTAAAGCTGTCCATCTCGTCGGTGCCGTCGCTATAACCGTAAGATCATCCGGCGTCATCATCTGTAACAGGTTCTTCCTCTGGAGGTATCTGAGCACGAAGCTAAGGACCGCAACACAGACCTCAGGACTAATACAATCACCAAACCACAGATCTCAGGTGGCTGTAATTTCTACATATCTGATTTCTACATACAGTAGTCACCTTCTCTGTAGGATCAGCCATGCTTACACCAATCCTTAACATAATGTACCCACCAGAGCTCCTGAACAGTTTCACACACTCATTCATACCTACATGCAGTTCACCTTGGCCAACTCAACTTGGGAGTTTGCATTTTATTCCTGTAGCTGTTAATCCAATATCTCGAGACAGATTTATATTATGGACATAATCCATCTATTTAAAAATAAATTCATCTGTAGTAACTGCTTTATCCTGGTCAGGGTTGTAGTGGATGTAGCAGGAATATACACAGGGTGTTTAAATATTAGACTCAATAGTTACTGAAGCCATAAGGCTTTTTATTTAATGGAGCCAGATTTATTTATAAGCCTACTGGTTTTTGAGATTTATTGATCATAGACTCCTGTCTCCTGTGTGTGAGCAAAAATGGACACCCCGCTTGTAATTTGCATGAAAGAAGTGATTGGGGTTTGTTTTTGTGGTCTGAGGGTGTACCTGGTGCAGAAGAGCATAAACAGAAGTGTTTGGACTGCAAACACAATGTGGAGCGATTCTGTAAGGAAGGTAGGGTCAGGTAGGACATGTGGATAGGCTTTTGCTTCTTCTAGAAAGTACTGAGATACTTTATATGTGCAAACATGAGAACTCAAGATCGTCAGATCTGGGATACTGTATCCGATAGTAGCGCTCTGCGTCCTGTAGCCACTCGAGCATGTCAGAGATAGAAGGTGTGTCCGCACATCTGGCCACACACGTCCTGATGGGAAGGGAGTCTGAGTTTTGTTCATACATCTGGAAAACGGCAGCCACCTGCTTACAGACTGAATCTCGCACTGATCTCAGAGCATCCCTGTAAAAACAGCAAAACATAGGTTCAATCATAGTTCATTCATTCATTCATCTATCATACTCCTTATCCTGTACAGGGGGACCGAGCCTATCCCAGGAGACTTTGGGCTCGAGACGGGGTACACCCTGGACAGAGTACCAATCCATCGCAGGGCACACACACACACACCTTACAGGCAATTTGGGAACTGTCACCTCGCACCTCCAGTGTCTGGGTTCGATTCCCACCTCGGGTCTGTGTGCCTGGAGTTTCCGTATACTCTCCGTGCTTGGCTCCGGTTTCCTCCCACGGTCCAAAGACATGCAGATTACAATAACTGGCATTCCAAAATTGCCTGTATTGTGTAAATGTGTGTGTATATGTGTGTCCTGCAATGGATTGACAGTCCGTCCCCAAGTCTCATGGGATAGGCTCGAGGCCCCCTGTGACCTTGCGTACAAGATAAAGTGATATAGAGACGAGTGAGTGAGTGCGTGCAGGCCTTTGGACTGTGGGAGGAAACCAGAGTACCCAGAGGAAACCCACCAAACACGGGGAGAACACGCAAACTCCAAGCACACAGACCCTGAAGTGGGAATCGAACCCGGACCCTGGAGGTGCGAGGCCACAGTGCCAACCACTATGTGTAATGAGAGTACAAAAAATATATATATTTAAAAAAAAATTGCCAAATATTTAAAGAAAAGAAACCCAACTCACAATTTCTCACTTAACTGCCCCAGGACTGTGTCTACAGCATTTAGGAGTTTGTGCAGGAGGCGCTCCTGTAAGTTTGGGAAGGTGCTCAGGGGAGTGTTTGCTATCTCCACACTCTTTAGCGCCCTCAGCTGTTCTGCCAGGTTCCCCAAGGAGCTCAGTAAAGGTCTACAATCATCTAACACTCCCCTCCACACAGTCTCATTCTCCTTTAAACTCTGGAAGCATTTCCTGAGCTCCTGCTGCAGCTGCAACATTCTGATTAAACCTTATGTTTAAACAGCTGTCATTCTCATCATCATTCCTATATCACTTTTATCCATATAAATTTCATTATTCCACTCTATATTTACTGTGCATGACTTCAGCACGCTTCTGTCCATGCAGTGCTTCCTAGTTACGTCATAAAGTCCACCACCAATCCAAAAAGGGCGTCTATGGGGCCTCGCTGTAAGCTGAGCTCTGATTGGTCCGTCTGCCTGAATCAGATTCGATTCATAAAATGGCGCACTCGATTCTGATTCATGAGTCAGTTTCGAAGGTTAATCCTACCCAATACACAATTTTCACTGACATTTACAACAATGTTGAAAGTTTTTAAAAAGATTTTACACATATAGATATAAGCTAAACATATCGATTTTTCCTTCTTCTTCAGTTTAGTTGACCGGATTCGAGGAGTCGAATATTTTCAGACAAACCGGAAATCGCTGACTAAGTGAGTGACGCAACACAGAAGATGATCGCTGATTGGTTGAAATGCTTTTGGCGAATGAGTTTGAAAAGCTTTTCGCCAACCGCCGGACTGGAACTGCCTCGAGAAGCAAGAGCAAATTGAATAAAAAGTTAACATTTAACAGGTAATATGAAGTAAACATTAATTATTTAAGAGAGATTTTCCCCTGCCATTATGGTCTGCGTTATGGTTCGATTTGTTTTCGAAAGTGTAACGTTATTTTCCTGCATGTTGAGCACAACAGAGCTAATTTAGCTAATCTGAGGGGAAAATAGAACAGATGTTTTAAGATTAATTCTACAGTATTGTGAAGTATTGCTGTTTTATGTGATGTTTATGTATAAACTGGATGTTTAAATATTTAAGACGACAACTGTAACTGTCATTATAATAATTATTATCTAGCTAGCAACCTTGTTAGCCAGCTAGTAAACATCTCCACCAACACTGTGTTTTTTTTTTTCTTTTCTCCTCCAGGAATCAAAATGGCTCCTAGAAAAAGAACCACAAATGCTAAAAACAAAAAGAATCCCAAGATGCCCAAACTGGAAGCTTTTCTGCTTGACTTTGATGATGAAGGCAAGTAACAGTTCATTTTTATCCAGATCTATGTCTACACACACACACACACACTGTCATCAGGTACAAATGCAATGCAGGGAGATCTATAAATCAATAAATTTCCTCCTTCTTTTATTTAAATGCATCTTTTTATCCCCGTGCGCACATGAGTACAGAGTGAGGAAACTGGCCGTCAGTCATCACTTTAAAATCACTGACAGTGAAGTGAATAACATTGATTGTGTCAGTATTAGTGATTGGAATCATCATTCACCTCCCGATACAATTTTAGCACGATACCTTGGTGCTGATTCGATTAAAATTGCATTTTATCAGAATTTTATAACTATCCCGATTCAATATTACTTTTTCACTGATTTTGTTGCAAATTTGAAACCTTTAGAAATACTGAGTTATTAAATGTTGCCTATTCCTTATACCATATTTATTTTCTCACTTAAAAACCAAGCACAGTATTTAAACACTACAAACTAACTTCAAATACAAGCGTTTAACCTTTATCTTAAACAAAAATCTAAATTTTTATTGACCATTTTTATTTTTTATAAAGAAACGGTGTTTTATCTTCTCAAATGTTCTCAAAAGTCTTAACTTATCAGTGAGGGTTTCTAACATGTGCAATTTTTAACTATTAAGCCCCACAGTATTTTAAGACTTGTATAATGTGTGTAATGATTGAACTGACTAATTTGCTTACAGTTTGGAGAAAAAGGCAGATCAGACCTGGTATTTTTGATAATGTAATACGCCATAAAAATACATTTCTGTTGCGCCACTCGAAAGCTTCTGCGCTCGGTACCGAATCGTTTATATCTGAGGCCAATCGACCGGTTAATCCTTATTATAAAAGTAAAAATATTAAGTCGATTTTTGGAGTCAGTGTGCCGATAAGTGAAGCCACCAAAGACTCGTCATTGATAACTGAGTCCGCTAAAATGAAAATCAGTGGATCTACTGTACATGTTTCTAAAAACATCAACACTAAATTTAATTACGAAATTGATCTTGGTTACTATTAAAGATAACATGATAATTAAAAAAATAATAATTAAATGTATGTTAATCTGGGTGCATATTCACTAAGTGTGACTGATAATCAGACTATTCAGTACCCAATACCATGTCCCGATTCAATTTGTTTCATGACTGTAAATATAATGATTTTATAAATATCCTGATTCAAATTATTATTATTTTTGTTTGTTGTTGCAAGTCTAAACAAACTTGGAAATATAATTTGCTCCTACCACACAGGACTGTACAGCCTGCCAATGTGTTCAGAGTGCACAACTGATTTTAGAGGAATGTCAATATTTT
>JAQMYK010000023.1:19489380-19499459 GCA_030014345.1 Clarias buthupogon | reverse complement strand
CCACCAAAGAAGGACAACTTAGTGTAAACAAGGCGTAAGATACTCAACCTTACAGAATGTCATTTCACAGTATTAATTAGACAGGGTTCTGCTGTACAGAAAGACACACAGACATGTACGTGGACTTCAAACCGGAATAATAATATCACTGATTACATTAAAAGATTAGCAGATTATTTTTAGATTTAACCTTTTAACCATTTCTACAAACTCAATAACTGACACATACTTATGCTAGTACGAAATAACA
Source organism: Clarias buthupogon (assembly GCA_030014345.1). NCBI lineage: Eukaryota > Metazoa > Chordata > Actinopteri > Siluriformes > Clariidae > Clarias > Clarias buthupogon. The sequence continues at coordinate 19,499,209 of JAQMYK010000023.1, read as the reverse complement.
CAAAAGTGGTAACTTTACAAACTCCTTATAATTATCTACATAACTATTACCTTCCTCATTATTAACAATAGTTAAAGTCTTGCCCATGACTGGACATCATTTCTATGCAACATTTAAATTCTTTTATTTATTTATTTTTATTATTTGCACATAATGTAAACTTAATTTTTTTATGCCTAAAAGTTTTCTATATTTCTAATTTGTAAAAAAAAAAAAATTATAATTTATTCTTTTCATATTTTTGATTCTTACTGAAAACTTTTTTCCTATTTTTTAATTTTTAGGTCATCAGTGGTCATATAAGGATTTCACTTCATATCATACTGTGTATGTGACAGAAAAAAAATCTGAATTTGAATTAGTTACGTAAAATAACGTTATAACTGGATTACTTGGACGACGTATGACAGCTAACTTACGACCGCACCTTTAGTCTTCTTCGTGAAAGGTTGAAAAGCGAAGCTGAACAAACACTAGACGATAGACCGCTCTATAATCACAGAGTTTATTGTAAATGTTTGAAAGTTCAGAAATGAGTACAACACCTTCATGGGTTTGAACTGGGAGTTTGCACTGAATAAAACATGGCGGCATTAATCAGAACAGAACAGGTGCACTGGTGGCTGTGGTGTGTATTAATACAGACAAGAGTTCTCATAGAGACCGTCTCTCACTCACCTGACCACAGGATCTATACTTAGGCTCTTACTTGTGATCTTGTCAACATCGCGGTGAAGCTTATAAGCCAGCTTTTGGGGCAGAGAGCAAAAACTAACAATTATAAATATAAAAGCAAACCATATCATTAAAAAAAAATAGAAAATCCCCTGTATAGTGCCGCCTGCTGCATGCAAGGCCAAAGAAAAATGTTTTGACTGACAGACAAACATGGCATTAATAAATTATTACTGCTGGAAGGTGCTCGAAGCATAATGACCTATACAAGTGAGAAATGGCTTTGTTTCTGTGCAGCTCCCGTTATATGTGCGTGCATGAGTGTCCTGTACTGCCTTTAATTCTCTGAAGCTGTAGGTATTCCTGTGCAATATTTACATTTATAAACAAACAAAGTGTTCCGTCCTCTCGCGCCTCCGATTGGAGTCACACGTGCTAATACTGATCTGAGGAAAATAACGTCATTAAAAAACAAAAAAAACAAACAAAAAAAAAACAGTCCAGTCCTCCGATAGCAAGAGGCATTCCATCATGGCTGACACACAAGACATTTGATATACATTTGATCACAGGTTTAAACCAAAAGGAGAAGAATGGGTGCATGGATGAATGTAGGTTCAAATATATAAAATATAGCTATCCATCATCATCATCATACTACTAGTTTTATCATAAGGTATAATGACTGGGTCAGGGGGAAGAAGAAGAAGAAGAAGAAGAAGAAGAGGACGAGGATGGAGGAGCGCAGTCACATGCTGCCTGGAACTGATCACCGCTGCTTGAGGAGAGCTTTATACATGGCGAAGCCTAGCACTGCGAATACTGTGGCTCCGACGCTAGCTCGTAGCCAGAACGTCGAGTTCTTCAGGTCAGCCTGGGTCATGTGTCTGTAAGAGAGAGAGATAGACAGAGAGAAAAAAAAACAAGAGCATTAAAAATTTTTTTTCAAATAAATTCTCAATTCAGTCACTTTGTGGGTAAATGACAAAATCCAAATCAAAATGTAGTTCTTTTCTCTTCTCTAAAAAAAGTTCTCCTATACCAAATCTTAATATGTGAAGGTGTTTCTATATTCTATAAACACAAATGAAATTCCCCTAAATAGAAGTTCTTCTTTTTTGTCATTTGTCATTCCCCACGTCATACTCCAGAGTGCTAAGTGCAGAGGCGTGAAAGTGAACTGTGATCGGGAGAGCTGCTGGGCAGGAAAGTGAAGCAGAACTAACAAAAGCACAAAGAGAAAAAAAAAGAAAAGCACTGGGCATTTAACTATATATATATATAAAATAATAAAAATGAACACCCTGCTCAGATACTCAGGATGAAAAGGAAGCTGTAGAGAATGAAACGAAGCAAACGGTCTCCCGAAAGTCAACAAATCAAATCGTAGGTTCCTTTTAATAGGCGCTCTCACACCCAAGCGAAAAAAGCAAAGCTCGGTTTATGACTCTCTCTCCAAGTCTGCTCCCTCAGACACTCAATTTCAGATAAAAACCCCATAAAAATCAAATCACGCCCAATCACCGGACCGAGAAGCACCATAATAATAAAATCCTACAGCCAGAACCAACTCGAGAACACCGATGCACTTTGGAAGACACGATCACCGAACGGTCCAGGTGAGGACGGTGTTTACCTGGACACTAACGTGTTGCCGGATGCCTCCATGTAGATCGAGTCCTTTACAAAGCTGCACCTGATGGATGAGTCTGATCTCCTCATCAGCCAAACGACAGGTGTTTTTGTTTTAATGACAGTGTGTGTGCGCATGCATACATACTACCAGTCACAACACGGTCACCTCTACACATGCTTCACACAACCACCCAGAAATGCAGCAGAGAAAAACCAGCGGCGTTAGTGGACAGGATCAATCAATCAAAAGGACAAATTCCACAGTGCAGTGAGAACCTCTGACTGATCCTGGGTGTCAGATGTCTAGTCAAGAGTGGTGAGTACATCGTCTAAGCATTCTCAGTGAAATGCATCTTCCTTTATCCAAGCACTGCACGGAGATACACATACACCAGAGTACACCACACCTTAAGAAAGGCCCAAATGCCGATGAATCATGTTCTTTAACATGAAGCTGGTTAAAAATTTACCTCACCCACCGCCCCCCCAAAAAATGCTGCCATCAACAGTTGGGTTATATATCATCATCATCAACCACCATGAAGAAATTACCATTACAAGTAGTAGTAGTAGTAGTAGTAGTAGTAGTAGTAGTACAGGTAGTCCCCGATTTACGAACGAGTTAGGGTTATTTGTTCTCAAGTCCGACAAAGTGAGTCTTGTACGCCCTTGACACGAATATATAATGAAAAACGGGAGTTGTCTCTGCGCCTTTAAATCACGAGGGGAATCCCGGATGCCAATTTGTCTCGGAGCTGTTTTCCACTTTATTGGACTGTGAACTTTTTTGTTGAGGATTTTCCAAAATTAGGTTTATTCACCATCAGGAGAGCTTTACAGGACAGACATTTATCACCATGCTCCCGGACTAATTCATTGAAACCGGTGAGGCCGACTCATTTTCTTTTTGTGATTGAACCGGAAGTAGAACCGCAATCCGTTTGTATCTAACTCGAGTGTTCGTAAGTCGGGGACTACCCGTACAGTTAAATTAAAAGTACCAAGTTTTATGAGTTGGAATTAACTACTAATTCACTGCACACATGCCAAACCACACCAAGTAACTCTTCACAGAGTGAAAAAAAAAAAACTTCCTGCCTGTAACGGATTAAGACCAAACACCCTGATTTAAAATCAATAATATTACAGTCCAGGTGCTGAAAGAGATAAAAGCAGGCATGATGACAGGGTTAGCACGAGGTGACGAGATGCAATACGAGAAAGAACAGGCCCAGGCAAACACTGGAAGAAGAACACCTACGGATGGAAAAAAAAAAAAAAACATGACACGGGAAAAAAAAAAAAAAAAAAGGAAACAAGAACACGTCAAAATAAAGAATTGAGAAGATGACCAAACAGATCTTATAGTTTCAGGTATTGTGGTAGCAAGGACCAACAAGAGACGAGGTAAGAGAAAGTATACATTCAATTGTTAACTAAATTAATTAAAGATTACACCCCCCCCCCCCGCCAAATTGACCCACATTACACGCACCCAAAAGGTCTCTTGTAGATCTAAAGTTAAACAGCAAAGAAATTTAATAATTTATTATATAACTTCATGTGAAATTATTTAAAATATACTAGTTTATGAGATTCTCTGTTAAAATGCTGTATTAATTTAAGGTTCAAGTTTTACAAAAAAATACAAAACAATAACAACAGATTCAGAGAGAACTGCAGCTGAAAACAATAAAATACTCAGCAGCTACAGCATTGATGCAAGAATGATGAATAAACAGTGAATTAGTGCAGTTACTGTTTGCATATCCACCACAAAATGTATTAACTTAATTAAACCTTTATTAATAAAATAAATAAATAATCCATCTAATTATATTGCCGGCCAACACCCTGAATTTATAGCAACTTAAGTGATAGTTTAAGTGATGGAAGAAAAAAAGGAAAAAGAAAAAAAAAACCCTTCATGATCCTTGTTAGTCATGCCTTTTTATTTTATTAGAAAAAAAGTCGAGAGTGTTCAGTAAACCCCCATGCAATCATGTGCGCCAGTTAGTCAAGTTGTTTATCAGCTTTCAGCACTAACATGTAACTAAACAGAATTTCATCAATAAATCTTTCAAAATAAAGAAGCATGAGAACATGGACTATGACAAAAAGCTGTAGAGTTTGACCATAATAACGCTTTTCCATTGACAAAGTAAGGAAAACAAATCCTTTTTTTTTTTGTCCTCTCCAGTTTGAACACCTGTGAATTTATACTCAATACTCAAGCTCTCCCCTCAGACTATAATGTTATGCGAAATACTGAAAATGTGTTTGTTTCATCAATCAGGAGTTACGTTTCGGGTGTACGTTCTTAAGTCGGATTTGTTCTTAAGTCGCACAAAGTGAGTCTTGTACGCCTTTGACACAAATATACAATGTAAAGCATACCCACTTGACTAATTCTCTGTCCCCTTTTCCCACACTGCCATCAAGTGGCCAAAATCAAAAACTGTGCCTAAAGAAAGGAATCTGACACGTAAAAACTAACAGTGTTATCTATGTGCCTTTAAATCTGCTGTTTTCCACTGTATTGGACTGTGAACTCTGTTTTGTCAATGGTTTTGTGAAATTAGGATTATTCACCATCAGGACAGCTTTACAGGACAGACATTTATCATTACGCTCTCAGAGTGATTCACTGAAACTTGTGGTGAGGTCGACTCATGTCTTCCACCCCCCCACAATCACACACTAAAAATATTGCATATAATTAGAAAAATACTGGTATCTGGTGCACTGCAATGTCAATACTAATATTAAAATACAATACTACTTTCGTGATATTGGTTCATATTTGCGGAAATTCGTAACTCTAACGTTTGTAAGTCGGGGACTCCCCTTGTATTACAGAGTTCAGCTTCCTCTTGATCTCTACTCTTGAAACATTTCCACTCTTATACAACCAGACGCCAAGAAAAAAAACGTATCAGACTTTTGAAGCTCCTCCACTACTGTTATTTTTGTTAGTATTCATGGTAATACTAAAAGTCACCACCTGAACCTCCTGAGAACTGATGGGACGGGAAATTAACATAGTTCTGCTAGTTCTGGACGTAGATTAGTTACGGATCCATTCCCGTCCACTGGAAAAGCGATATTAGATTAGAGCATTAACAATTAGCTGAACAGTGAGCAAAAACAAAAAAGAAGAAATCTCACTTGGCTGGCAATACCAGTCCTGGTCTGAAGAATAACACAAAGCTTATAGCAAAGGCTAAAAAGACAGAATTAGATATATCCAAATACGGTTTAGTGCTCCACGCAAATACAAACCTAGTGAACACACACACACCTCAAACAAGAATCTATGAAATACAGAATAAGGGATGGACAGAGCTAGATAACCCATACAAAATAACCCAACCCATGTGCGGTGGATATGCAATGCAAATCAAAAGTGTAGGCATGTTAGTTCAAAGTTAAAAGTGGCCATAAAAAGCAGGAAGAGAGAGGGACGGGCAGGGCAGGACAGGACAGGACGGGGCGGGGCTGGGCTTAGAGACCTGTTCACAATGACACTGTAGAGTTTGGCCCTGACCGAACGCAGGAGCTCACTGTTCAGCAGGTTCTGACTGATGCAAAAAGTGCACCTGTTGCAGGCACACATGCAGCGGAGCTTGGCATGGCTGCGGAGAGACACACACACAAACAGGAAGAGGAGATCAGAGTCATGTATGATGCACGATCATGAGACCCGACACCCAAAAAGTTCCTCTTCCTCTTTAAAGACCGGCGCACCTGCCCTCCTACAAAAAGCACTTATAACACACACACACAAAAAAAAAAAACATGGATCAACAAAAGGGAAATGGAAGGAGATCAAGATGGCAAAACCAGGAGAGTGAAACAAGATAAATCAGCAGCTTGTACATAGTTTAAAAGCAGTAGTACGCTCCTAATTGGGAAGCCATGTTCTACCTCATCAGTGGTCTGTTTAAGACATCTCCAGCATGCATGAGCACATGCTTATCCAAGACCAACTTTTGCGTTTAACTGATAAGCTTTCGTAGTCTGCAATTATCATAACTACTTATTTATTATGTTTTATTTTAAGATAATTACTTATTTGTATTAAAAACAGTAATGATATTCTGGTGTGTATCCAAATGCAGATGTAACGAATCAAAAGCAGCCTACTAAAATTCTTGTTCCCATTTACCAGTGCCAGTGACTCGTCTTGGGCCGGACCCGTCTTCTCTACACGTCTCGTCTGAGTGAATGTGTGATGACCTACACTGGCTTAGCCTGTTCTCCACTGTGACTCACACACACTATACAACAAGCCTCATGAAAACAGCTCTAAAATCCACACCTTTGTTCCCAAGGATGAGGTTAAAGAAAGTTGTTTTATGTCATGACAGCAATTTCAGTTTCATTCGAAAGTAAACATCTAGCCCTTATACAGAATGCATTTAAATAATAATAATAATAATAATAATAATAATTTCAGAAGCAGATGAAAAAAACAGCACGTGTGGGACATCTCACACATTGTTCAAGACTATTTGCCCATATTATGTTTTTTTTACAGATTGGATTTTTGTGATTCTAATCTGGTTAAAGTAGGTCATAATTATCAAGATTCAATAAAAAATTTATTAGCACAACTTTGTGCTTCTTTGTCAAGGTTATTTTACTTCATTTATTGCACTTTATGCAGAGTGACTTACATTTTTATCTCATGACACACATGAGTAGTTGATGGTTAAAGGCCTTGCTCAAGCAGCAATTTGGTGGGGCTGAGGTTTGAACTGGGATGAACTCCAAAAAATCCATTTTTAAAACAAAAACTATTTTTATATTTATAAGTGAGAGATGAACTGGTCGATCGACAAGTGACCAGAAATGTCTGGTTTTCTGTGTGATTGACCAGTTGATATGACCAGTTATCGACTGATCAGCCTCACATATAAACAATTCTGTACCGAGCGCAGAAGCTTCCGAGTGGCGCAACAGAAACAAAAACATTTTTCCGGCGTTACATTATCAAAAAAATTCACACGTGTTAAAAGTCCCAAACCCACTCATTACACACACTTACACCAGTCTCAAAACACAGCGAGTGCTAATTAGTGGTAAATCGCATGTGTTAGGCAGCCACTCAACCCACAACCCGTGTGGTAGGAATGAATTATTTATGTCTTGTTATATATATTTATTATATATTATTTATATACAAGTTTGTTTAGATATAATAATTACGGCAGATGACAGATACGGGCTGCTCAGTAACAATTTAGCTTTGTGTTTAATTTATCAAAAATCGGTGGTGAAAATATAATATCGAATCAGGATATTTATATACTCATGGTAGTTATAGAAATCACAAGTTTGACCAAATCAGCACTGAGGTATTATGATAATAGTGGTGACTGATTCCGGTCCCTCTTAACCACTGAACTACGTGCTGGCCTCTTTTATTTATTTTAAAATGAGCATCATTGCAACATAGTTAAAAAGAATCCCTGATGTTCATCTACAATCAATATTTCCTATTATTATTATTAACTGCAGTAGTGCGAGTCTCTTTGCTCAGCTCAGTAGAGTGATTAAATCGACTTAAGTTCACGATCGGCTTAATCTTTTTAAAAGAGTATAAATTAGAGACAGCAGGTCTCAGACATCCACACTGGGCCAAAATCAGCAGAAACTCTTGGACTGTACAACAGGATATTTGAGGTGTTAAGTAAAGCTCAGTGGCAAAAAAACTAACACTGGAATGGTAGAATTATAGAGTGATGAATTGTTTTGCGCCCTCTCTAATACAAATCAATGTTGCTTCCTCCAAATCATAATAATAATTTTAAAAAACACTATATTAACTGAAAGGGATGAACAGCTTCTCATATACAAAACTCATTACATTTGACATAATCATACATAATCATCATAAAAAATTGTGCAATGTAACGCTGAACGGACTCAACAGGAGATACGTTGCATTGTATATTTATTAACATTTATTATCTTATTTGCTTGCCAAAGTGAAAATGTTTTCTAAAAGGATAAAGCGAAGGAGAAAGAGGTACACAGGGAGGAATGACGGGCAGCCGTTAGAGCCGTGCAGGACGGAGGAAAGGTGGCGAAGGGGGGAGGCTGAGGAAGATTTACTCACGGATACATGGCCATGGTGGTGAGTTTGGTGTAGATTTCTCGGCTGGGCGCCTCGTCCGTGTTGCAGGTGAACTGCTGCGGCGGGTGCAGCTTGTGCCTCCTGCAGAAGTCCAGAGGAGACGTGCTGTAGTGTTGGCGAACCTCATGCAGGTCGGACTTGGCGGCGATCATCATACACGGAGTCTTGCTGTCCACGAAGTATTTCTGTGGAAATGAAAATTAATTAAATTAACCCTATAGTTGTACTATCTACAGCGTTTAAATCGGTAACACTATAGACAGAAATCTATTCAGAATCCGTACGTGTCGTCTCATCGGTGAGGACGTGTGTGACAAACCTTATACGCCTTGGCACAGTACTCAAACGACCGCGCGTTACTGACGTCATACACGAAACAGACGACGTCACAGGCCAAATCTGCTTCTGAGAGGAATTCAAAGTCTGGGAGAACCTCATGCAGCTGAGAAAGGCGCGGAAAAAAACAAAACAAAAAAAACAAGGTTAGTTCTTCGTCCATCATTAGATCTGGAGATATATTTGAAATCTGATAAAATTGCTAAAATATTTATTTACACAACTTACAAGCAAGTACTTCTCCTGTCCATACACGTACGTGGTGCTGATGGCATAGTACGATTTATGATCTTCCCTAATCTTCTTTTGCCTCTACAAGACAGCACACACACAAACACACAAAATAAAAATTGTCAAGGTTTCGTTGCTACACGTTACAGGTTCCTAATTTGTATAAGCTTTGTGATTTTCCCTGGCCAAGTAATCCACAGGGCCTTCAAAAGGCCATAGAGAGGAAAAGCACAAACAAATCCACGTCACACGTTAAGCGTGCGCTCAAATAGCTGTCATGTGTTTACAACGTGGAATTTGTATCAACCTCTCGGTCTCTAGCCTGTATGAGCAACTCGGTCATTATCACAGCATCGGAGAGACTCAACAAAACAGCTTGTGGCTACACATACTTGATATTACCCCGCCCCATGTCAGTACGTAGAAGCATTCACTGATTAATCTTTGTTTCAGTTCGGAAATGCAATATGCAGCCCTTGCTAAAACGCCCTTGCTAAAACGTTGTTCCATCGTTTTAAACATTTCAAAAGCACAATTTACTCATTTTGTTACCTCGCTGTGTGCACATGAAATATACTTGTGGTGCAAACCAGAGGCAAGGGTCGGCATTACCTGCAGCACAAAATGTGACCAACTACATACAAAAAATAAACAAACACATATGACCTTCAATAGAAAGGTATTTTGTCTCTCATAGTTGAAATATACCCATGATGAAAATTACTGGCCTCTCTCATCTTTTTAAGTGGGAGAATTTGCACAATTGGTGGCTGACTCAATCCTTTTGGGGGGGGGGGGGGGGGGGGGGGG
>JAQMYK010000023.1:19471934-19489280 GCA_030014345.1 Clarias buthupogon | reverse complement strand
GCCCAGAAAGCTCTCTTGGTTGGCTCTGTGGTGCAATGGATTGCGCATTGGACTTCTAGACTCAGCTGTGGAGCTATCCATAGTTTATAAACTGGTGTGGGTGTGTATGTGTGAAAGTCGTCCAACAAAGCAGCACACGAAAACATGCACACAAGGTGTTGGGAAAAGACACTGCTTTCACACATACACACCCACACTACCTGATGTGCATGTGTGTGAAAGTGCTTCACGCGTGGTCACGGTGTTATCGTAACCAGTACACGCACACATGGATGTTGCACACAACATCGCACACGCACTGAGACCGAGTATGGGAGACGATTACCCACAATTCCGCAGCGCAAGAAAGAGAATAACAAAACAAAACAAGAAGTGCATGCTTGCCACATGATACTCGGTACTTGTATATTCAGACTCGCTCGTTTTTTAAGGAAAAATTTATAAAAACATTTTGCTCGTCTTGCAGAAACTGTCACTCGCAATCCAAGGTTCCATTGCATTATTTATATACATATTTATATACAGTTGTTGTACGTGTCTGCAACATTAACTCTAAAAGCTAATTAAAACACCCTATAATCAGCAACACACTTCATTAACTCCCATCATCCAGAAAACATCTCTGCGCGGTGTAACTCACAGCTAAGTTCCTGCCCAGGAACGCCTGCAGGAAGCCGCTCTTGCCACTGTCACGTGCTCCCAGGACGTTACACCGGAACACACTGCGCTGGGTCTGCTTCTTCTGCAGGTCAATGTGTTTGTTCCTGGTGACTAAACCACACAAAAACCGGAGAAGGTAAAAATACACAAGCAAGCCTCTAGCCATCGAGTCTCTCTGTCTAATACACACAAGTTCTCTTACTCGTGATTGCGGCGGCCTGCGACTCCTGTTCGTGAATAATAGAGTAACCCAGGTAACCCAGATACTCCAAGCAGCGCTGAACATCCATGTATGTCGTCAGCCTGAACAGCGGATCAGAAAAAATGTAAAGACGTTATCTGGGGTAGAAACGAGTCTCATGCAAGTAGGGGTGCCGTTACTTACGTCCACTGCGACAGGTATCCTTGGTAGGTGATCCAGCCCTGGTCGCTGGTGCACACTGTGTTGTTGACGTCAGGACCCCAGGGCATGTAGGGGAAGACTTTAAACAGATCTCTCAGCTCGTCAGGTGACAACGCACAGTCTCGATCCTGAAACCAAACTCACGTTTAATTCTGGGATTCGTTTTTTGAGTTTAAAATGCTGGACTTTTAATACAACACATCGAGTCTTAAACAGTACCATGTGCCACTCTGTTGCCCTCACTGATCTTCTCTAATTTACATCTCACGGACTGGACTTATCCAGCCGTCACTGATCCCTGACCGAGCGTGTCCGGAACTGATGGACTCACCTTGTCATGCTTGTCAAAGACGCTCTGCAGGAAGAGGTACGCGTTGTGGTTCAGCTCTGTGGTGCAGTTCGGAGGTATTTTTAACCTGCACAAACAAGAATGGCTTAGAGGAAGATTTAATTAAATTCCTGGCACTAAACAGAGAGAGATCTGTAATGAGGTGCTTTACAGGGTGTAAAAACATATTAACTAAAATCGTATCAACAGGTCTAATGAAACAATTCTGACGACTAAAACGACGAGTAAATGTTTCTTTTATATTAATTGGTCAGGATTTAAAAAGAAAAAAAAAAAAAAAACAGAAGACAGGATTCCAGACGAGGGTTGCTTCTTACTGAGCTCATTTTAAGTTTTCAACTCTTTTATTCAACATTTAAAGTGTTGTTAGATTCGGGATTGCTCTACACCCATCACTAGGTGCGTTTTCTCACTCACTCCCTAAACCATTATCTCTTTCAGAATCGCTGGGAGTCTGGAGTCTACCCGAGAGATTTCGGGGCACAAGACAAGTGTACAATCTGGACAGGGTGCCAATCGATCGAATACTTGAACACACACATGCGCACACTACAGAGATTTGGAAACACTGCCTAGCCTGTATAAAACTGGAGGAAACACACCAAGTACAGGGAGAACATACAAAATTCTCTCTCTCTCTCTCTCTCTCTCTAACACACGGTGGGAGTCAAACCCCGAGCCTGGAGGACACAGTGCTAAACATAGATCCTAAAATTTCACTAATCATGGGAATAATCACGGTGGCTGAGAAGTGGTGGCTAAAACCAAAAAATTTAATAAAATCAAAAGCAAAATATCAAAACTTGAAACTTTGATGAATTGTCATTGTGTTTTCTCATTTGGTATTTTGATTTTGGATATTTCGTTGTGTTTTCAGTTTTATTTTGTTTTTGGATTTTTTAATTTTGTTATGTTGTTTCCGGATTTTTCATTTGGTTTCCGGGGTTGTTTTTCGGATTTTATTTTTTCTTCAGGAAATTTTCATTTGTTTTCGGAAATTTTCATTTTGTTTTAAAATTTAAATAGTTTTCAGTTTTTTTTCATAATTACATTTTTTTTGTTTGTTTTAGTTTTCAGAATTTTTATTTTGTTTTAAATTTTATCTTGTTTTTGTTATTTTATTTTGCAGTTCTCAGCCACTGTAAATAACAGTCCAATCAGAATAAAAACAAATCATTTCACGAACTTTGTCGGAACCGTCTGGCCCAATCCAACCAAATTAGAATGAATGATCACACTTGTAAAGAGAGGGGCGACGTAAACCTGTAATAATCTGCTCCATAGATAAATATTAGCCATGTAAACACGTGATCTGATGGGACCATGAAAAAGGACAGACTGGTTAGTCAAGGAACAGTGAGTAGTGTGTGTACACACGAGGTACGAAAGTTATACAACAGGCTCTATGTAATGAAGCGTTTGTTGAACTGCATTATTGATTCTGCAGGGCTGCGTGCTTTAACTTGTGAACACGCTCATAACTGTATGTGGTACTCACAGTGGAAACAGATATTCCTGGGTGAGTTCCAGGTCGTCATCGTAGCCAAACCTTCGGAGCACAGTCCACGTGGTCTCGTGCCTCCCTCTCTGGATGAACAGTGTGTGTAGGAACAAAAATCCTGGCATGACGAGAACACACAACCGAGTCAGATACGCAGACAGGGCATACACACTCACACACCGCTTAATCTGAGAAGTGTTCCACAGGAAATCTAGTTGATAAGGTCAAGCTAAAACGACGTGAGCTGACCTTTAAGGGTGAGACCGTTGTCCCTCACACCGTCCGCCATGTTTCGCCGCACAACATTTTTCACATCTTCCAACGCTTGAGGAGCAAGCGGCATGTTGAAACAGGTTCTCTGTAGATCATTAAAAAGAAAAAGGGAGAGACATTATGCTATTACATTCTGTAAATCTGAACGAGTAACTGTAATATTAATAAAAGAAAACCAAGTGGAGTAAATATCTTCTGCATAAAACATAAAAATAAAAAGAACAAGGTTCATACTTGGAAGAAATTGAGCTCGTGGTCATTGAGAACGCCATCGTTGTCCAAGTCGGAGATTTTAAAGATGCGAGTAAGGGCTTTGATGCAAGAAGGCTTCATCTGAAACCGAACCACAGATATCATCATCATTACAGCTTTAATTATTTATTTTATATAATAGTAAACAACAAGCCTCACTAAGGATTCCCAAGTTTGGGAAAATGCAAGATTAAAATGATGGTGAGTTTTTCTGGCCCTTAACATCCATCATCTCTCACCTCTTTTTCCTCCGGGCAGTACAGGGGGCCTGTAGGGTGCAAAACGGCCTTCTGGGCGTAGTAGAACAGTTCGGAGATGTTCTTCAGGTTTTTTGCAGAACACTTAAATAAAAATAATTTTTAAAAAGTTTGATTTCTGAACTCTGGAAGGCTAGGTAAACTTGATTTATTAAATGACATGCTGTTATACATCAGAAGGTACAAATTATTTAAATGATAGCTAAAGGGTTAGCTCAGCTAATTTAGTCTATTGGCCTTGCAGAGTATTGCACAACTACCCTCTCTTTCATTTTTCTGTCCATCCTAATTAAACTGCCATCCGTCATCACCAAGAAACTAGAAAGCACAAACTCCTCTCTCACCGCGAAAGCCTCATTACACTTTTTTTTTTTTTTTTTTTTTAAAGTATGTTTCAGTCTTAGATTATGTGGAGACACGTAGAAGAGCAACGTGCAGTGATCTGTTTATGCTCTTTGGCACCAGGTAAACAGTTAAACAGTTAATGCAGCTTGATAGCAATAATAATGTTTATTATGATAATTATTAATAGTATTATCATATTACAGTCTGATTTACAGACATTTTAACCTGACGTAGATCAGTAGAGGGATCAATCTTTGGCAGTATGAGGGCAAAATATACTTTTTTGGGATTTTTAATAATAAAACAGTCAGAGATCAAAGCGTCATCCTAGCAGGACTGACAGGTCTGATTTACTCTACAACTATGTCGAGCTCTACGGTACGTGCTTGCAGTCTTGTAAAACCTGTCGCTTAATTTAACCTGAAACCCAAACCACCAGAACACGGCCGGCTGCCATATGAGCCATCTGGTGATTAGCCGTTTCTTCCATAATACTACCGCATGCCTGCACGTGTTAAACGTCTCTGAACCAAAACATTTTCTAAATTTACTCAGGCATACTTACTCCAGAGAGAGTTTCCAAACACAGACTAATCCAGGTTCAAAACTATTCATGTTTCCATGCTTGTCGAGTACTCTGGTGAGCTCTACGTACCTCAACACAGGTCTCGATTTCTGAGTATTGGTTCATGATGGGAAGAATGGTCTCCATACTGCTGTGGTCCACCAGGTCTGACTTATTCCCAACAAGAATCAGGGGCACTCTGCAAAAAAAGAAAAAGTTAGTTACATCACAGCTGTGTTACTGATTGACTGTCAGAAGGAACCTGCAAAATTTTTTCACTAAATCTTATCGCTTTCTCTATTTACTTTTTTCTCCAACCTGCTGAAAAAGGTATTATTTCCCTTTCCTCAAAGCTCAACACTGTTCCAAACACTATGCGCTGAAACCTATTGCTTTTCTTATCATGATGAATTTGACACGCATTTGCCATAAAAGGCTACAAACACAAAATTATACACTATAGTATATCCTGATTAATGAACTCTGATAGACTCACCCTGGCCTGATTTTGACCCTCCAGTGCAGTTTATTAATTCTAGACTTAATAATATTGTTTTTATCCTTAGCTAAATGATAATGTCTCATACGTCAATAAACTCTTCTCACTAAATATGATTTGTATTAAGTTTAAATCCTGCTGGAAAAATTCACTCAATAGCAAATAATCTTTGCCTACTTTAAGTGCAAACTGTACATCTTATAGGTATTAGTTTTATCTAACTGTAAATGAATAACAAATGTAAAGTTTTCTATTATCACTGCCTTTGTTTAGATTTCGCAAGATACTCCGATTCCTCTCAATCACCAACACACAAAAGAACGTTGACGGTCATATAGTCTTAGGACGTGTACAGTACTGTGCAAAAGTCTAATGAGACAGATTTTCTTGTATTTTTCTATAAATATCTAGGCTTCCTGAAGGACTTTTTCTGTCTCTCATTTTTAATCCAGTCTCTGAACGTGACCAGTTGAAGAAGAATGCTGTTTGTTAAGCCACACAGTGACTTATAAATCATTCAAACATTTAAAAAAACAAAACAAAACAAAAAAACATAAAACATCTGAGGGCATGAACCAGTGAGAAACAGGTGCAGATGATGACAGATGATGAGGATGATTAGTATACTGCTGATGCTGAGTGTAATGCTGAGTGTTTGGAACAGAAGAAAGAGAAAATGAGGCTGGTGCTCTGATTGTTACATAAACAACCAGTTTTTAAATTTGTGTCATAAGGCACTTTGCTACAGTAGCCGAAAAGTGCAAAACAAAAAACAAAAACGACAAACCAGTAAACGTAGGTATAGGTTGCGTATGAAATTCTTAACGCTGATTGGAGGAGACATCTGTCACTCAAGATATACAGGAAGTACTGCTTCCTGTGGCGGTAGATTTGCGTACATATGAATGTGCAAAAAATTACTGTCCTTATTGTGGATTCAAATGTAGTGTTCTGACAAATTTCTGAAGTTCTTGTGGAAAAACCCAGAGCTTTTAAAAGAGATAGACAAAAACGACTACGCCGGGGTCAACGGATTTTGTTAACTTGTTTTGTTCTTGTCATCTCAGGGGTTTTTTCCTTGCCACTGTAGTGCTTGACTTGCTCATCAGGGACTATCTGACCATTTTGATTCATACACATTCCATACAAACTTAAATAATTCTTTTGATTGTGTAAAGCTGCTTCGTGACAATGACAATTGTTAAAAGTATATACAAATAAAATTGAATTGAATTGAATGTTGCACTTCGTACTCTGTAGCCTGTCACAGTATAACATTCGTTTACATTTCTTTAATTTATTCCACACTGTTTATTATACAGAAATATTCAGCGGCTGAAGAATTTTGCACAGTACTGTATTACGAGGAGATCACACACACACACACACACACACCTGCTGTCCTTGTCTGTTCTGTCATTGATGAGGGGAATCCAGTGACTGGTCACCTTAAATACAGCACAAATTTCTTTGAGACACCAGTAGATATTTAAATATCATGGATAACATAATATATAGTTATTGTTTTTAAAAAGTCACACACCAACCTTCTCAATAGACTTTTTGTTGTTTACTGAATAAACTATACATATGACGTTTGCCTGTAACAAATAAGAAGGGAAAAAGAGAGGATCACACACTATAAGCAGAATCAAAAATACATAATAAGAGCAATTTAAAAAATAAAAGATGTGTTAAACTGCTTTAGGGAAATAATCAACAACAGATCACAGGTACGATGAGCGAGACACAAAATAAAGTCTGTGTCACAATGTCGAATTAAACCGTGTTTTTTTTCCCCTTGCAACATCTTTTAAGTGGTTGATTTCTCACAATAATTCGAAAAAACTAAAGTTTTAGGTTCTGACTTAAAAAATATATGTTTTGCTTCTATTATCCCTTACATTAGAACAGCAATAAATATTGGTCCCCTAACCAGATTCCGTTTCTCTTCTCCCTCTCTTAAGATAAATAAGACAAACGTTACAGCTCGTTCATTATCAAAAGCTGAAGGACTGACTTTTACAGGAACACGTGAATCTCGGACAGGGTCAAAATATTTGATAATCTGAATACATCTTTTAAAGTAAAAAATCTTTACGTCAAATCAGCTGCCTCTATTCACATTGAATAGTTTTAAAAGATAGCAATCGTATCTTAGAAAAGTGCATCATGACATCATTTAACATTACATCGCTGCATCACTCATGTTTAATCATGTGTGAAATTAGGCTCACCTTAGAGATTTCCTGGTAGAGCTGCTCATCCGACTGCTCTGCTTCTACAGATTAAGAGAACAAGTATTAGCTCTAGAAGACAAAAAAACAGTTCAGGAGAAATGGAAAAGCAAAGTTTTCACATGAACAATAATCATAGCAGAGTGTGTGTAAAAATAATAATCACAATAATAATACACAGAGACTGTGTGCTTGCTGTATGATTTTACCCGAGTAGTCCACTATGTGTGTCGGTACTCGCTCAGGGGTGACGTCGGCAGGAATGGTGATCTCCTCAGCACGCAGCGGGACCTTAGGCCGAGCCAGACAAGACATGTTTAAGTGCGGGTTAACATTTTTGTATGAAGTATTATGTAAAAAGAATTCAAGGGACCGCAGACTGGCTTACCTCGTCAGGAAACTCTTCACTGACCAGCGACATGATCAGTGACGTCTTCCCGACTTTAGCTGTGGAAGGAATAAATCATTCTTGATCAGTCTTCTTTAACATTCCTGATCCTCAATATTTACAGAAGAGTCAAAAATGATCCACACTCTGGTTACATTAAAGCTCCTGTTGCTACTTTTGGTCTTATCAGCGCTTTCCGTTCAAGACTCCCGTCTCCCCAGTCACTGCTGTGCAGGTGTGTGAACGTGTCACATCAGTTCATTTGTAACGACAATGCGAGCAAAAATGGACGCCCCGCTTACGTTTTGCAAGACAAGAAGAGCAGCGTGCAAGTAATTAGTTTTTATTTTTGAGGTCTGAGGGTGCAGAAGAGCATAAACAGAAGTGTTTGGACATCTGCAAACAAAATGTGGAGCGATACTCTACAGAAGGTGAAAATATCTTAAAGAGAATCATTACTTGTTACAAGACACGGATTCATCACTACAAGCCTGAGAGTAAACAGCAGAGTCTGGAACCGAAACATCCTCAATCGCTGACTGAGAAAAAGTTAAAAAGTCGACCATCAGCTGGAAAATTCATCAACGCTTACAGTTATCTGGGATTCTCGAGGGCCAGAAGTATTGGAACATTCAGGAAAAAACCGTTCAACAATCAACAGTGCTCGTTACAGTGAGACGCTTATTGACGAGCTGAAGACTAAACTTCGGATTAAACACAGAGGGCCGCTATCCGAGGGCGTCGTGATCTCGCGTGACAATGCGCGTCCGCAAACTTCTGCTCCACACTGTCGACACTCTGAGGTGTTAAAGCTCCTCACTATAGTCCTGATCTCACTCCATCAGACTTTCCCCTGAAAGCAGCCCTACGAGGACGAAGATTCACTTCTGATGAACAAGTGAAGGCAGCGGTGCAGTCGTGGCTCACAGCTCAGAATAAAACATTTTTTAATGAGGGAATACGAAAGCTTGTTAACAGACGGACAAAGTGCGATTATGTCAAAAGATGATGTATTTGTATTTTCTAAAAAACAAAGTCACGCAGCCAGCGTGCGGATCATTTTTGACTCACCCTCGTACAATGATGTGCAAATATTCGCACCCCCTTATTCAAATAAAACTATGTCATGCATCTGACAGGGAAACACAGTGGTGTCTGGAAGACTTTTGGGTCAGGGATTATATCATCTTGGGGGGAGGGGGGAGTGCATGGTGATATTCTGGTGCTCCAGAACCAGGGATATGGATTCCTGCATTTTCATTCATATTCTGTGTGTGAAAGAAAGGGTGTGTAAACACATCTGAAAGTTGAAATCCTTTGAAATTCTAAACAGCTTTAACAAAGAATAACCGGTACAATTATAAGAGCTGCATCTCCACACAGTGGAATCTATGTCAGCTCTGAGGAAGGTTCTTCAGCCCTCAGGACCTGATGTGCTAATGTTGCTAACAAGTCCTGACAGCATTAAAACTTAGGCGCTATAAAACGTTTATAAAGCTGTAGAAACACTAAATCCCGTGTCAGAGAACACAGGGGTGTGTGAAACCGCACACCGGCCGACCTCACACTGCGGTGGAGCCGACATGTAGCTGAGGGCAGGAGGCGCGTGAGGGAAGCTAGCTTAATTGTAGCTACATTAGCTAGCTCACCACAAAGTTCCAAACCAAAGTACGGATTTTTACTTACGTTCCCCGACTAGTAATATCCTGACGTCCTTCCTCATGGTCAACGACGTTAAAACAAACCCGAAGCTCCTTCAAATAGCATGTGGCTAACTAGCAGCACCTTCTGGCCCCGGCAACGGTGCAGCTGTGAGGCAACGCTAAGCTAACCAAGCTAAGCTAATGACACGGGTTAGCGCATGCGCACTTCCTTCGATTGGCGCGCTTGTAGGACAAAACGGACGGAAGTTGGCTTCTTATTTCCCTTTCCTTCTTAAATAGTGTTCGCAGTAACGACGTAGCGCCGGTAGATGGCGTTGATTACCTTTTTTTAAAAAAATAGATTAGCTATATACTGTACAGTGCCTTGCAAAAGTATTCATACCCCTCAAAACGTAAATGTATACTATTCATGTATTGGGATTTTACTTTATAGACCAACACAAATTAGCACATAATTATGAAGTGGAACGAAAATAATAACTAGTTTTAAATTTGCTTTAAACTGAATAGTGGGGCATGCATTTGTATTCAGCCCTTTTTATACCCCTCTGATACCCCTCACTAAAATCCAGTGGAACCAGTTGCCCTCAGAAGTCAACTAAATAGTCTAATAAATAATATGGCTACCATAATATGGATGTCAAGGTTGGTTTGTCCTGACCAGTGCAGTCTGGGAACATCACACACTATCTGCAGTTTTGAAATTGATCTGACCCAGTCCTCTAGCCAAAATACTTCTTCTATTTTCTTGTATTATTATTATTACTATGTTTATTCTTATTTATCTTTATTTTTTTTATTTTTACAACTGACTCAGAGAGATTCTGCACAAAAAAGTAAATGTACTCTTACTGTGGGTTCTCTCTCTCTCTCTCTCTCTATATATATATATATATATATATATAGACACTATATTGTAACGTTTATCTATCTATGTATATCTACTATTATTATTACTTTGTTGAAAGGAGTTTGAACAAGTATCTCAGAATTTTAGTTGTTGCTATTATTATGATTGATTTTTAAAAATCATAAGAAATAAAATTAAATCCATGCAGTTTAAGTGTTTATGAGCCTCCATACAGAACTTTTATACTAATGAGCCCTATGCGCCCTCTATTGGTAGAACCTCATAACTGCAACATGATTTAAGGCGGACCGGACATTTCGGGACTCGTTGTGCAGAATTCAGGGTCAAACCCGTACAGAAGGTTAACGTTCCTGCGAGCAAACTTCACATTAATACATCTGCGTGTAGGAGGTCAGGTAATATTAGTGCTGAATACAGATTCCGGCTATAAAACACTTTTAATAAATTTTAATTCATCACATTCTGGCTCTTCTCTCGTGCACATCCTGAAAGGGGCGTGGCCCGGGAACTACGGAAAGCCAAATGAGACAAAATGGATAGGGAACGTGAAGATATGAAGAAATTACTTTTAGCGCCCTCTGTAGGCCAGTTGGAGTGTGTTTCTGTCTGAACATTCATGCACCTGTACAAGGTTTCAGAGGGCTTGGAGCCTATGCCAGGAGACTTAGGGCACACCCTGGACAGGATTCCAATCCATCGCAGGGTGCACACACACACACACACACACACACACACACACTACGGGGCAATTTGAAAGTCTTGGGTTTGTTCCCACCTCGGGGTCTGTGTGCGTGGAGTTTGTGTGTTCTCCCGGTGCTTGGCGGGTTTCCTCTGGGTACTTCGAATTGGCACCCCATCCAGGGTGTACCCCTCCTCGAGACCTAAGTCTCCTGACTATATGTATATTTAGAAATAGTTACATTTATTTAAAATCTGTTTTTACAGAATTTTTAATAAGAAAGTATTTCAAAACCAAAAATATTCAGGGTGACCCCCCAAAAAAGTCTGGATCAATAAGCAAAAATGTATTTAAAAGTGTAAATTACATTAAATGGTTAAACTGAAAAGCTCAGCACTTGGGTACACGCTGAATGCAAGAATGCTGAACATTTCGTAACGTATCAGGGCGGGTGGTGTTACATGCAGGGATGGGTTTCCTCTTTCAGTGCAGTGATTATTCTGGGCTGATTCTAATAGACTACTGACTTCAGATCAGCCCAAAGAAAGACAAGTTAAGTGGTGTTAAGTCTGGTCCTGTTCAATCCTGTTTAAGCCATGTTAGTTCTGAAAATATTTGACATAATGAAAATGCCTCTGGATCCACACTGTGTGTTTGTCTTAGAAATGATCTGACTTGTCCATAAGAGACACATTTTATTTTTTTTGTCAGTTTCATGTGTTTGTTTAATTGTGTTTCAGTAGCTTGGAAAAAGACATTTTTTTAAACAAACCGTTCTTAAATGAGTCAGATTTTTTAATATAGCGTTGTAGCAGGTGGGTGTTATGGTATGAGAACAGGATGATTCACACCAGAAACCAGCTTTGGGCTGATATACAGAGGGATCCAAAAATAATGTACACACACCATGACAGTTGTTATCTATGCCCTTTTTTTAGACCTTGAATTGAATTATTGCAGCAGTGTGTTAGATTATGTTTCCTATGAAGATGTCAGTTGTCGCACCATCATTGATGCGATCATGTGCTCGTCAGAAGAGAGGCGTATATACTTTTGTATACATTTTTTTGGGCCTCTCTATATTAACAAGCAGCCTCTCTCTCTCTCTTGAGCAGTCAGTTAAATGTGTGTGGATTTGCTCCCAAACAAGGTCAAAAATCCTGATTGAGATGATCAGAAGTTGGATTTCTGCTGTGTTTAAAGTCTTTCCTCCTTTCTGCTTTCTGAGGACCAAACAGAAGTCCATCATGCTTGTCAAAACTCGGTCCTTGAGGAGCATAAAATAGTTAAAAGAGTTAAGAAATGGTGTTAAAAAGTCTCCTTAAAAAGCTTGGGACAGGGGAGGTACTTCAAGCAAAAAATAGCAGTTTCACAGTAAGAAAGTAGCAAATTTGTGGGAAACGTTTTGAGACACCCCTTATTTCTTCATCTTTTGCTTTTGTTTCCAAAGAGCCAGACTTCCTTGTATTTTTAATGTAGTCTTGAGCAATAGTTCTACAGGATGTCTCTCGTTAAGACACACAGTGACCCATACATCATTCAAGCATAAAAAAACATCTACATTAAGAAACCGGTGCAGATGATGTCAGATGATCAGGTGGTGATTAGTTTACTGCTGATGCTGAGGGGTTGGAACAGACGAGAGGGGAAATGAGGTCGCTGCTGAGGCTGTTAAATAAACAACCAGTTTTTTCATTGTACCTTTGGGCAGCCTGTCGCAGCAAAACAGTTGTTCCTATTTCTTAAATTTAACTGATATAATTTAATTCCATTTAATATGAAGAAATGAGGTGTGGTTTTTGTTATTTTTTGTGTTAAAAAATAGAACTAAATGAACACATAAACACCATATATGCAATTCTTTGTGGCCTTCCAGGACACGGTCTCATCTATTAGTCCGTTCTGCAAGTCCTGCAAGTTGTTTGGACCAAAAAATAACTAAAAATAGGGGAAAAACATTTTCGTATGAATAAAAAGGTAAATAAATCATTGTCAAGTGTGTCGAAATATTCAAGAGCACAGAGAGCACGGCGCCAGCGCTTAATAAATTACAAAATAAGTTACAAGTTAAAAACTTGACGTGTAAGCACCCACTACTTATTTTCTCTGTTTCTTCTAAAGTCCAAATCTGCAGCTCTGCAGCTCAGTCCTTAGTGACATGCAGGTCAGTTTAGTGCCTCCCATCTATAAAAAAAAATGTGGTCCGCGATCCAAAACACAAAGCATTAACATCCAGACAGAGGGGACCTCACTCAACTCCAGACTCCAGACCGTTCGTTTTGTCCTCACTCGCTCAAACAAACTCCACCAATTCATTCAGACACTGTATATATGAAAGCACCTCCAGTGTCTGGGCTCATGTCAGGTGACCCTGTAGGTTCTGTATGTAGAACAATTGGGCTCCTTTATGTAAACCATTCCGTGAAGAAGCCCTTCAGAAAGCTGAACTCATTAACCATTTAAAGTACCGCTGAGCGCGGTACTCAGAGTATACTTTAAAAAGGTTCAGGTTCCACATTTCATTCATATTCATATATACTGCGGGTTACAATCCAGCTGGTTTTGTTATAAACAGCACAGTGCTGGAGCCCAAACGCACTTCTGTCCATTTTGATGTTTGAAGGTTATTTTCTGCGGCGGATGTTGGCCTCTGCTGGAAAACAGGAAATTGACAAATCTCAGATGTGGCGTAAAAACATCAGCTACAATAACTCACTACAGTATCACTACTCACACCTTTTTCTCCCAAATTTGTTCATTCCCACCCATCAGCTAAATCCTCCAAGACATGTGAAGTCCATTGATCATCCTCACTCACTCACTCACTTAACTCATCGTCTTTCTCCTCTATACAGGTTCACGGGGGCCTGGAGCCTATCACAGGAGACTTACAGTAGGGCATGAGGTGCCAATCCATCACAGGGCACACACACTCACGCGCTCATTCACACACTATGGGCAATTTGGGAACGCCAATTAGCCTAGTCTTATCCAGTTATATCTTTTAGAAAGATCTGCTTGGAGAAAAGCTTAATCTGCTACATTCATGACCTCCTATGATTGTCTAATGTCGCTGTGATTAACAGGAGAAGGAGTTTGCCCTTCCGCCCACCATAGCCAATTTTGGCCCCAGATATCTAACATGATCAAGAACTTCACTGTCACGTCACTCGGGACATCTTTGATTCTTGATTGTTTGTAAATTATGTCTTATTATATCGATTGCTTGTAAATCATGTCTTACTGGTGTAATCTTGAGGAAGCATAGGCTTCGAGATGACCTGTCTCAGGCTCTCCACCCACTCCTTTCGCTCCCGCTCCTGCTCGCACATGAAGATGAACTGGCGGTCCGGTGTCTCCACTGAAATCGCAAACTTCCATTTATTCCCTCTGGTCCCCTTGGGCATATACTCATTCACTGAGTACCCATGATTCTCCGTCCCAATGAAAATGACCCCAAGCTCCACTGCATCCTTGACAATAATAAATAAAGCGTGGACGTTAATGCGATTTCACTAAAATAATAGAAATAGTCCTTAATTCATGTTGCAATTGATCTTACCAGCTCAGTTTTAAAATAGAGAAGCTTTCTTTCTAGGCTGTCCAAGATGAACCATCTCTTCTTGAAAGGCTCTCGATGCTGTAGAGCAAACAGGCAAGATCATTCAGATTATACATAAAAACATACTGTGGTGTAAGTGCAATCAGTTCTTTTTAACCATCTTCCCAGTATATACTGTAGGTGAAGATATATAACATTAAGCCCCTCCTCCCACTGCTCATATGAAGCGTGTCACCTACCGAAGGTCCAGTCTTTTCCATGTAACCCTCTTTAAGGAAGTTTCTGGTGGTCCATGGCAGCAGCTTAAAAGAAAGAAAGAAAGAAAGACAGTAGGATCCAATATGATGCTGAATTGAGTGTAATACATATAAGAACAGATAAAGCTTAAGTTATTGCATTTATTCAGTTTCAACTAAAACAGTTGGGAGTTTACCTCTGCGTTACTGGCTGTCGGAAACGCTGTCTTCAGGTAAACAAAGCGTGTAGCCCTTATCGCGTTGAACCAGTTCACGATTTCCTGAAAGGGTAACGATATCTGAATGACACTCAGTCTTGTAACAGAAGGTCTGCACTAGAAACTAGCTTCACTGCAGTATCCCGCATAGCTTTGTTAAGTATATAACATCGTGTTCGCACAATATCCAAATTGTATAACCTTCTATTTCACAAAATGTATCATGAACGTTAAGAAACTTATCCATCCATCCATCTAGGAACCTCTGTAGTCAATCTAGGGTCTGTGGAGGCCAATGGTGACCATTGTATTTATTCTCATTTGATGGTGGAAGGACCTCCAGTCAACATTCACACACTACAGGCAATCTGGGAACGCAAATTAGATTAATCTGCATGTCTTTGTACTGTGGGAGGAAACCGGAGTACCCAGAGGAAAACCGCCAAGCATGGGGAGAACATGAAACCCCGGACCTGGAGGTACAAGGCAACAGTGCTAACCACGAAACCAAGCAACTTATACCTGTAACTTATTATTCCTGAAGAGAATGCAATAGCAGCAATAACAAAGTGTAAATATCTTTATTCTTATCTTCAACATTCTCCAAAAATCCATTTAAACCAGTTTCACCAACCTCAGTGTTGAACAGGACGTATCTCTGTTTCACTGATGAAGCCTTGCAATTGGTCGTCTACATTCCGTGCATTATTCAAAACATAGACATTTAAAGCTTGAATAAGTTATATCCTGGTTTTCAAATAATTTTTTTTTGTGACAGACAACCTTATGTGTCAGAAAAGAATAATTTGCCAAAATTAGTAAAAGTCTGAAAACGACGTTTATCACGTTTTTACCAGTGTACTGTTTAATTAAAATTGTTTAAAAGTGTGTTTGATATTGTTCCAGATTATGGCACTACTTTTAAGGTTTGGCTCAGGAAACCACATCAGTGACGTACAATGATGATCACATGGTTATTATAGTGATGATTTATTGTGATGACTCAGATAGGTATATAAAGGCGCACTATGTATGTGTGCTCCATGCATGAAAATACATGTAATGTTAGAACATAAATATGGAACCCTGGGCAATAGCCAGGAATTGTAATTTAGAGCATAGTAATTTACAGCACACATTTCCTGTGTGTATACACTCGTACTTTAAACAAAGTCACATAACAGAACTGTTTAGGGCGTGCGAGGTGCCCGAGAACATGACTTTCCCTTCCTAGGGCTTATGATAACGTTTAAATGTAAGAGCAAGTTGTAATGACCTAGTGTAAAAGTTCAGCATGGCCAACCTGTTTCTGGTGTCCTGGCCCAAGTATCCTGCTGGCACGAGTGTTAGCAGTTTAAAAAACGTTTTCATTAGAATATCATTAACGTGTTTGCATTCAGCCTGTGTCTTGGTTCATGCATCATGGAGGCAAGACCTGCTCGCAATCCATTAAACTGATCTAAAGAGTCTGGGGACAGTTGTGCTATCAGCCCGGCCACTGCTCAGGGGAAAAGTGTATGGTATGAAATGATTTTTTCACATATCCCAGGTAGGAAGCTTGGGATCAGAGTGCAGGGTCGTCCGGTATACAGCGCCCCCTGGAGCAGATAGGGTTTATAGGGCCTTGCTCACGAACTCAACAGTGGAATTCAAACCCCAGACCTTCCGATCAGAAACCCAGAGCCTTTATCGTTTGAGTCACCACGGCTCCTTTTGGTCAGCTGTTCTAACAGCAGTATGGAGTTTTTTGCAGTTATTCCACTATGTTGCTCATTTACATGTCTTAGCTGTAGCACACTGTACTGGTATTAAAAGTACAAAACCTATATGAGTCATGAAAGTGAGGTTATAATGTCAGCTTATGCAAGCTCAGTCAGTCATGACTCAAAGTTTTAAAACCTTTCCTGACCATGCTAAAGTCATCACACTTGCTAGAATTATACAACCATGACTGACATTTTTACAATACAATTATGTAGTAACACTGTACATGTCATCTGATATGTGGATGCGATGAAGATGACTATGAGAGAGCAGGATTTGTTGCAAAAGACTGGAAAAACAGTCACAGTTTCAGAAAGGCCTGCATTAAGCAAATAAGGAGGTCGGTGGAAAATATGGGCGTTGGGTTAAGAACTGGGTTAAAGAGCACATGCACAGTTACAATGTGATGAGAACTTACAGGATTGGGACTAAACAGCTGTGTGTCTATAAGAAAAGCAAAAAAGCCTTCAGTTTGCTAGAGAGCCAAAAGATTAGACTTTGGAGTGATGTGGAAAAAGGTCATGTGACCTGATGAGTCCAGATTGAGTCCTATTCCAGAGTGATGGGCGTGTCAGGGTAAGAAGGGAAGGACATGAAGCGATGCTCCATCATGTATAGTGTCC
>JAQMYK010000023.1:19438457-19448991 GCA_030014345.1 Clarias buthupogon | reverse complement strand
AACTAAATATATGTTTTTATATAGATATATATATATATATATATATATATATATATATATATATATATATATATATATACACACACACTGTATATATAAAAACCAATACTGTTAGTTAAGGTTAACTACAAAACCAGGTCTACTGTAAAGGTCATGTAACACACAAAGATAAACACACTCACCTGAGGTTTTGCCTTAATATAACAGCATTGTCCAAAGTGTTTCCAAAAGTGCAGGCAACACAAGTTAACACAAACTCATATCAGCTAAACTAACCAGTCTAATATAACAAAACTAATTCAAATAAACCTAGCCAACTTGGTTATCTCTCTGACTAGCTAACTATTCCTCAATAACAAAGACTTACATGCTAAAAAAGCTAGCGAAACACACGTGACACGCGTGTAAATACCCACACAAAAAGGCTTAATGAAGTGAACACACCGGTATATAATAAAATATTTAAAGAGTTGAACAGTTTACTGTAAAATTACAATAACTAAACCTGTTCCTGTTCCCGCAAATGGCGCCAATTATCAGAGACCGCGTTCACCGCGACAAATTGACCAATCACAGCGCGTTTCGTCATTCAGTAAAGCGGAAGTTGCGTTTTTTTTTTGTCGTTTTAGCCATCGATGACTTTTAATCATTTAATCGCAAAGGGAAATTGTATATGGTACATGTTCACAAGCAAACAATACATAAATAAATATTTCCACCTAATTAAATATTATCATTCTAACAATAATATAAAAATAATAGTACCATTCACTGCTTTACAATATTCTTTTTGCCCCCCCCCCCTCTATTCTCTCCGACCTTTATTTTGAAAAGCCGCGATGGTGGCGGCCATTACTACTGCAAGGTGCTGCTGGTTTGTTTTACTTGGGTGTCTGTCTGTAGCTAGTCTGCATTTGTGAGAAAGTACAAAGGCCAAAACTGGTAAGAGAATTTCATATAATTTTTTATAATATGTAATACTTTTAATTTATTTAGATTAAAGTAATTGCTGTGACGTTGATTATTTATTTTCGCTGTTTATTCCTGTATATTGGCAGAAGGTGATGCTAACTTCAGCTAGCATAGCTGCCCTGTCTGTGCTTGTGTATTTGAATAAAGTAGTGAGATGGTTAACCAGCTGCTTGGAAAATTTAGTAGCTAATAATAATTAAGATAATACACATGGACTAAATGAATAAACGACATGTTGTAACAGAGACGTAATAATAATGTCAAGATACATATTGTAGTCAATATAATACATATTGAGGTGTTTAATGGCGACTAGTTTTAGATGTACCATCAAATATGTGCTCGCTTCTTATTTCTCGTGTAACTCTGAATGTATGCTTCTGGCAGGAAATTCAGGCAGGGTAGGACAAAAATGATGGAGCATCACGTGATTATTGCCGAAGCTTGATTTACGCAATTGCACGCGGCTTGCGTATAAATCACGTGATCACCCCCCTCCCCTTTCAAACTGTTATCCTATGTGAAATTTGCTTCGATTAAAATAAATGTGTGGGGTGCCGTTTTGGGTGTCTATTGTGCAGAATCTGATCAAGCTTCCGTGCATTTCCGGCTTTTCAGCGCTGTCTCAATTCTCGTCTTCAAATAGTATAATGAGCAATAGTCACGTGACCGCGCACGCCTTTCGGAATAGTTCGGGATTGTTCGGAAGTAAATTCTTACTTATTTTATCGCTTTTTGTGGTTAAAAAAATATAACAAATTAAGTACATCGTTTTACCTGTCGTTCCCTTACTTTCAGTAAGTAAGGAAACACAGACTATAAAGTCTTATAAACGTAAATCTATTTGTCCTTGCTCATAGTTACGTCACTTTCATGCGACATCAGTCAGTTTAACGTTAAACACTCGCGCACAGCAACGCTGAGTTAAACCCCTCAGTTTTAAACATTACAAGAGTGCATCACGTGCTTTGATATTTTAGCCTAAACAAGTCACAAAACTATTTTACTGTATTAACAGTTTAATATTCAATGAATTTTTGTAACCACAGTTTGTATAACAATATGAAATATGTTTTCAGATTATATTTTACCTCAGAGAACTGCAATAAATGTATAATCATGTTAATGGCTGTACGTTTAAAAAATGTATTAACTCACCAAACCACAAAAAAAAGTATTAAAATAAGAACACAATAATTTTCTTGAATACAGAGCTCTTCCAAACGATACCGAAGAATCTAGAGCTCTTTCTAACACGTCCAAAGTGCACAGAACTCTTCCAAACGATTCCGAGCTTGTCGTATGATTATGAAAAACCTTTTCGGTCCTGTAACTAGGATTTGTTGTACCTTTTGAAGACGACATGTATCAGAGACAGAGACAGTTCCGAACATTTTCAAGGGGCTCAGAACTCTTCGGGACGATTCCGAACGGCCTTCTCAGTCATGTGACTAGGGGTTGTTTTACAATTTAAAGACGAGATGTGTCTGAGATCACCTGATTTACATGAATATTTGGCGATAATCACATGATGTTCTGTCATTTTGTCCTACCCTGTCAGAATTTCCTACCAGTAGCAGAAATCTATAGTTACACAAACGGTCCAGGCTGCTTTATCAATACGTCGAACCTGTAGTTTTGTGTGGTTGTAGCGCTGACACACAGTTGCACTTTGTGACGTCATAGAATTTCACAAGTTAAGCCAATTACATCACGGTGGCGTAGCGGTTAGCACTGTGGCATCGCACCCACGCCTCGGGTCTGTGTGGATGGAGTTTGCAGGTTCTTCCCGTGCTCGGTGGGTTTCCTCCCACAGTCCAAAGATGTACATATTAGGCTGTTTGGTATTCACCAAAATCCTGTGGTGTGAATACATCTTTTAAGATTATTAGTATTGTTTTTGTTTTCTTTTATTATTTATTGGCATTAGTGTTGGTTTTTTTTATGGACGGGTGGAGCATTTACACAAGCCCACACAAAAATAGTAAATACCTGTGCGTAAGTGCTGTTAATATGTGATCTAGACTAAAAGAGAATATTTTAATATGAAAAATATTTTAAAAGAAAATGTGTGTTAAAATGGCAGACTGATTCTCCTTAAAGATAGCAGACTTTGTTCAGTTTCTTGGTCATGGGTTGAAGCATGTACGCAATTTGAGTTTCACGATGCTTCCTAAATTCCAAATCGTGTTAAATGTTTGTTAGACCAAGCAGGGAAACCTTACGCTTGAGGTATTTCTCCTCTCCTGATAGATTTTGTCACTTCTGCTGAAAAAACCATTAAAAGAACTTGGTAAAAATGCAGGGGTTTTTTTTTGTTTGTTTTTTTCCCCTTAATATGGTGTCTCTTATTCTTCCTACAGGACTTGACCAGAGATTCTTGCATGAGTGTGATGTTAAACTAACAGGTCTGCCTGTGATCCTGTTATTAGGAAGGGCTCAGCAGTGCCTGGGAGCCCAGGGAGCCACTGTCTGAGTCCCACGGGGTCATCGGCAAGAAAACACTGACTATGAACGCCCCAAAGGGAGGCCTGGTCATTTTCACGGCCAACTCCAACCCGTCCAGCAGAGAGCTGGGTAAAAGGATTGGCGAGTAGGTTTGCTGTTGCAGTATCTTCATTGTGTGTGTGTATGTGTGTGGATTTGCATTGTTATTTTAGGTATTGTGTATTGTGTAACAGGCTTTAATAGTTGAATCGACCGCATAAAAGGGTTGCGTAACATCCCAGAACTGTCCCTGTTTGGGATTAAAACCTCAATCATAATAGTGAAAGAAAAAAAGGCTAGAATTTTCACAGATTCTCTTGTATACATGCAGTATTTATTTAGTATGCAAACTGACATTAGGTATGCGTTACCGTGGAAGAGGATGTGTATGTCAGTTCGGGTGTGGTTTCATAGACATCAAATCTGTTCTCTTGGTGAGGTAAAAAAGTAAATACACTTTTCTGGTTTTCTAATTGTATGTTTTTATAGGAACTGTACAAACAATATGGTCTCAAAACACACACAAAAAAGCTATACCGAATCTTGTACAGCTTTGTTTGTTTGTTTTTTTATAACTGAGCTGATTTAGTGAATTTATGCAATAAGAGTCTTGCTTGTCCCATTCCATGTTTGCTTCAATGTCATGCTTGCACGGGAAAAGAAAAAAACTGAAGATGCAGTGTGATGAATTTCTCTGCATTCAGGTTTTTTTTTTTTTTTTTTACTTTTTTTAATTGGCTGAAATCATCTTAGCTCATGACTAAGCTGTCATTGTGCTTCACGGGAGCTTGGAGCTTTCTACCTCTCATCTCCTGCTCAAATGTGGAAGTGTTTAGATAAACAAAGTTTGAACTTTCCATACTGTAATTTTTGCTTTGCCTAAATGCATAAACAGCTTCTTAGCCGCACCACATTGTTCAGCAGATGCGCACAGTTTTGCTGACATATTTCGCAGTTTCCTTAATCACGCCATCTTAAAATTCTAACACCAGCCTAGTGCCTGGACGTTATACATTTTACACAATTATACTTCCATGTCTTTTAGCACTAGTTTATAATCCTGCTCAAAGCCGTGTGGTGTTGCAATTGTCTGAAACAAAATCAATATTTTAATATGCATTCCACACATTTTGACCTTTTGATAAACAGCACATGCTTTTAGTCGTGTATCTGATCCTTGTACGTCATTACAGAAGAGTGTGGTGATGTACAGTCCATGTCACATATAGGCATATGCAAATAATTGCTGTAGAGCAGGGAAGTCTGGAAGAGAAAGAGAGAGAGGAAAGTAAACAACTATAAAGCCCAGTGATTAGTGAAACACAATCAGTATTTGTAGTGATGGTGTTTTAAAGACCCAGGTACAATGTGTGCAGTTTTATAAGGAACTTGGTTGCTAAGTTTTCCTGAGCGTCCTGCACAAGCAGCTGCAGTTCTACTGAGGACTTGAACTTCTACACCTGCTTCTGTTTTGCATACACAACCTGGCGGCAGCTTTTTTTTTTTTTTTTTTTTTGGTTTAAAAAGTGCTCGCTTATATAATATCCTGCTTTCTTTGCTGGCATACAGCTTTGTTTTTTTTTTTGTTTTTTTTCTCGGTAACTTTAAACTTTTGTGGTGGTTTTGTACTGTTGTTTGAAAATGAGAAACACAGGATGTCTAAGACCTTTTGTACAGTGATGTGCTGTATATCCACTGTTCGGCTTTGATATCGTTTGATATTAACCGTCACCCTTCAGAATGTCAATTGAGTTTTTGCAATTCAGGCAGGGTTTCTCTCCGAGCGTTTTTACATGAATCGCCACCAAATGCATGTGGCAAGTGGTTCTCCTTCGCCACATCACACACGAAGCTGAACTTCACTAACAAGCGTACTGGGATTTAACTCAAATCAGTCTTCTATTCTATTTTATTCTCATTTCTCTCACTTAATTTCTGGACCTTCTCTTGGCATCATTTAAAAAATTTTTTTTGGTGTTAAATAAATAAATGTAGAGTTTGTGGAGAATTCTAACCACCATGTCACCCCACTCTGTAAATCTGGCAGACAATATGGTACATGTTAAATATATTCAACTGGGTACCTACTTGCTAGGGATAGTCTTAAGAAGTTTTTCTCAAGTCAGTCAAACACATTGAACTCTGTGAGAAGGTTCCAGGGAAGGATGACTGGTTACGCTCGGTTACCTGGGGTTCTTAAAAGCTTTTATACAAGTTAACAGGGATTAAAAGGGTTCAAGATGGTGGCTGAAAAGAAACTAAACCCTATTAATGTTGCATTGTGATGGACCTGTGTTTCCTCACTTTCTTTCTTCCTTTTTTTTTTTTGCCTCTGCTTCTGTACAGACGGTTGGGTGTGGAGCTTGGCAAGGTGCAGGTCTATCAGGAGGCAAACAGAGGTGAGACGACCAAGTGTTCCATATAGAAATCAGTCAAATAAAGCGGAACCTAAAATCAGACGGACGATAATCCGATCAATGTGCGTTAACGTTGGTGTGAGTGTGTGCGAGTGTCTCTTTTCTTGTGACCGGTTGTGTTTTGAGGCTGGTGTTCATTCCTTGCATTCCTTTCTGAATTTGTTGCTGGGATACTGTACAGCCGGCACACGATACAAAGTTTTGATACAAAAAGCTGTCTGTATTAGAATGAATTGCAACAGGTTTCTTTTAAACATTCGCTGTTTATGTTTTGATGTTGCTTGGGTACTCGTTAAGCACAAAATCGCAGAAATTAAAAATTATAATAATAATAGATTCTGTTTCATCAGAGACGCGGGTTCAGATCCAAGAGTCTGTGCGTGGAAAAGATGTCTTCATCATCCAGACTATATCAAAGTAAGAAATCTATCTTTTTCAAAACAAGTAAAAAGCCTCATCTCTACAGACGATAGTACATGTTCAAGTCAAACCGGGACTTGTGATTGTACAGAATGGTTTGATTGAACAACCCTCCCTGCAAGAGTTACCTATTCTCAGCTGCACGTTTTTAAAGAAACGTTGAATTTCCTTACTCCAAAAGAATGATGATACTGCAGTATTAAATATTAAAATGTAAAAAAGTTTTCCTCTTCTGCATCCCCCCCCCTCTCCTCCCCCCCAACCAGAGACGTTAATACGACCATCATGGAGCTGCTCATTATGGTCTATGCATGTAGAACCTCGTGTGCGCGGAACATCATCGGCGTCATTCCATACTTCCCTTACAGTAAACAGTGCAAAATGAGGAAAAGAGGCTCCATCGTCTCCAAACTGCTGGCCTCCATGATGTGTAAAGCAGGTAAAGCTGCAGGATTTGGACTTTACTGCAGTGTATACGACTTTTTTTCTTTTTGCGGTCTGATTGTTCGGCCTTGTTTTTCTGACCAGGTCTGACTCATCTCATCACCATGGATTTGCACCAGAAGGAAATCCAAGGCTTTTTTAACATTCCAGTAGACAACCTGCGAGCATCTCCGTTTCTGCTGCAGTACATTCAGGAAGAGGTGTGTAAAGCTGTAGACCTGATCATCAGCAGCTCGTACCGTTCTTGCTGCTGGTGACGCTCACGGCTTCTCCGGTTTATTCGTTTCTTTATTTGTTGTCTAAAATCCAAGGCCGTATGCCACCTTCACCGATTGTTTAGACTGCTTAAACTGACAACTGACCTTCATCCTGATTCTTTTTTTTTTTTTTTTTTTTTTGTAACACTCAGATCCCTGACTATAGAAACGCAGTAATTGTGGCCAAATCTCCATCTTCGGCTAAACGGTAATTTATAAACTCGTATGACTGAAATAATTTTAGAGCAGTCGTGTAATAAACGCACACTGACATGTATACCCTGTGCTCCGTTAGGGCGCAGTCGTTCGCCGAAAGGCTCCGGCTGGGGATCGCCGTGATCCACGGCGAAGCACAGGACGCCGAGTCCGACCTCGTGGACGGACGACACTCTCCACCTACTGTCAAAAACATCGGCGCTATCCATCCCAGCCTGGAGATACCTCGTAAGCACTTCTGTGGAGCACTCTGTCGTATTTCTAATAATTTCATTTAAACTCGAATGGTACATTTGCAATGTTGTGCGTTTTTTTTATTTTTATTTATTTTATTTTTTTATTTTATTTTTTTTATTTTCTTAAATTAATATTATCATCATCACAGTACTCATTCCAAAAGAAAAGCCTCCGATAACTGTAGTGGGAGACGTGGGAGGTCGGATCGCTATCATCGTGGTGAGATTTAAGACCGTCTAAAAGATTTTGGAACACATTGCCGACTCGGACCCGTTACTGCCGGCTGAAACATATGGTGCGATGTTTCTTGTCATTTTGCAGGACGATATTATCGATGATGTGGACAGCTTCCTGGCAGCAGCCGAGACGCTGAAGGAGCGAGGCGCTTATAAAATCTTCGTCATGGCCACTCACGGAATTCTGTCTTCTGACGCACCACGTCTGATAGAGGAGTCTGCCATAGACGAGGTCTGGAGTCAGACTTGATTATCTAAACATGTGGGTGAGGGGAGGGGTAGGGGGGGAACTAGCTTTATTGCAAGAAATCAAGCAGGTTTTTTTTTTTTTTCTTTTCTAAAGAATAATCTACAGTATCCTTGTCGTTAACTTTTTGTATGCAAGTTGGTGGGTGCACGATTCCGTGCATCACATGTGCACGTACTAATGCAGCAATACCGATAGAAATGGACGAAGACAGTATTATGGTAAAATTGAATAATCTAACTAATATGTCTCGATTGACAAACAAAAAGTAAGACGATTATTGAGAACCAATACTAAGGTTTCAAATTTTACAACATCTTGAAATGTCCTGTTTTTGTCTCAGTTTTCAAGATTAGCAAATATTTTTCACAGGGGATCTCAAATTTATTTGAGACACGGGTAATGACCGCGACGGCAGGATGTTTAAAAAAAAGAAAAGAAAGAAAGAAAAGAGAACATAGGAGAACTTAAATCCTGGGTGGTTTTAATGTTATGGCTGGTCGATGTATAAAAGATATGCAAGCAAGTCTCTAAACTATAGCGATCACGTAGCGGCTGCGTGGTGAAAGTGAGGTGCAGTCCGGGAGCACGATGATGGGAAATGTCTGTCCTGTAAAGCTGTCCTGATGGTGATTAATCCTAATTTCAGAGAATTCTCAACAAAGCAGAGTTCACAGTCCAATACAGTGGAAAACAGCTCTGAGACAAAATGGTGTCTGGGATTTCCCTCGCGATTTAAAGGCGCAGCGACAACACTGTTAGATTTCACTGTGAGGTTCATTTGCTTAGGTGCGGTCATAGTTTTTGGCCACATGATGGCAGTGTGGGGAAAGGGGACAGATTTAGTCAAGTGTATTGGTATGCTTTACCTTGTAAATTCGTGTCAAAGGCGTATAAGACTCACTTTGTCGGGTTTAAGAACAAATCTGACTTGGGAACGTGCTCCTGGAACGAAACTCGTTCGTAAGTAGGGGACTTAATGTATAGTTACATCTTAATAGTCTGAGCTCTCAAACTGTTTGACTCTCGCCCCCTCTGCAGGTGGTCGTCACGAACACCATCCCACACGAGATCCAGAAGCTGCAGTGTCACAAGATCAAGACGGTCGACATCAGCATGATCCTGTCCGAAGCGATTCGCCGCATTCACAACGGAGAGTCCATGTCTTACTTGTTCCGCAACATAGGCATGGACGATTGACGGCTTCGTCCCCTCCCGCTTCATCACTGCCAGTTGTGTCATGTGCACAAAATCCTTCTTCTTTTCTCACATTACACAGTTCTAGTGGCCAAAACTATTTTATTTTTTCTTTCTGTACATTTAAAATGTGCTCAAAGGCCATTCCATTTATTTTATTTGTTTTGTTTTTTTGTTTTTTTTTGTACGACGCATTCTTTATTTATTTCTTCTTTTTCTTGTGCAAACCCTGTTCACTGCAGTGTGGTTTTGAGAGCGGTTTGAAAAAGGGCAAATTCTGCAAAATACCCTTCACGACTAGATGATTTGTTGTAGTAATTTAAGGAGGGGAAAAAACACTGGCTGTTTTTTTTGTTTTTTTTTTGGTATGTTGTTAAAATTTAATGCCAATTTGTACTTTATGCATTTTACCATTGGGTTGATTATAATTTAGAATGGCCAATCAGGGTTAAAGTGCTTTCTTGTGTCACATCATAATTGACGGTCATATTTATTGACGCTCTTCGTGGAGGAAGACTTCTTGTACACAGCCAAAATTAACAAATATGTACATGACGATTAGCGCCATTAGCACTACTATGCCATATAATTGCCTCATGACTTGTGTAATCACTGTGCTACTGGATACTGAATTTGTGTAGTTTATTTGGCAAATTCTTTAAAAAAGTTGACGCTTAATATTTTTCGACTGACCTTTTAATGTGCAAAATTTGTTTGTCGCTTGAACTAGAGGTAAACTGTCAAGTAGAAATATTTTTCATGCTAAAATGTTTAATTTCAGCATATGAAAGTCCATTCACTTTATGAGCTAGAAGTCCATATAAGCGACCTTGCTTCAATTACATTTCACATTATAAATTTTTCAGGCCATTGCAGGTCCTTTGACTTGATGATATAATAATAAATGTCACTGTTTGATTAAATTGCATGTCTTCTGTGTTACTTTGTATATCTTGAAATCGGCAAAGCATGACAGTTTAAAGGTCCCATATTTTACCAGGGGAAAAAAAGAAGATAAAAAAAAAAAAAAAAGACTTCAATATTTCAGTATTGAAAATAAAACCAGGACAAACTTGGTTCTCATGTTTCCCCATCTGATTATCTAAAAGTTCCTAAAAAAATTTTTGCATAACAGTCAGGAGAATGCAGTTAATTCACAGTATGTACAGTATATAAACTCCATCAGGGTTACAAAATTAACCCACAGTGTTTTATTATTATTATTATTATTGGTAGAGTGGCTTATAGAATACTAGATCTATTTTTATCCTTCAGCAGCTCTGTTGTTCTGATGCTGGTAGGTGTGTGACCACTGGGACCTGTGTGTACCAGTCTGTTTCAGGAAAAGGGTGTGAGTCCTTCATTATTCTGTATTCAATAGAGAATAAGCCACCCCCCCCCCTC
>JAQMYK010000023.1:19409183-19425819 GCA_030014345.1 Clarias buthupogon | reverse complement strand
GGCCAGTACTGCAGGGAGACGCGCGTGCCCGCTCCGTCCCCGTCGCCGCGGTCCGAGTCCTCGGGTGACACCGGGCAGTAGGGCTCCGCGCAGGCGCACAGCCGCGCGAGCTCCAGGTCCGACAGGAAGGCGCGAACCCGGTTGGTCTTGATGAAGTCCTGAAAGCAGCTCGGACCTTCATCCAGCAGCGTCTCCAGGGCCAGCCGCTGCTCCTCACTGTACAGGAACTCCGGCCGGGACTCGGTGACGCGCAGATTCACCTGCTGCTCGTTCAGACACTCAATCTGAGACAGAGCCATCAGTACATTCTCCAAAAAACTATAAACCAATAAATAAATAAATAAATAAATAGGTGTTTTAAAAAAAAATTACCAAATGTGTTCAGGTCATTATATATTATAACATATATCAGCTCACACTTAGGGTGTGTTAATAACCTGCAGAACTTTCCCCTCTGTTATATACTGTATTATATACACAATGTTAATGTTGCCAGATCAATCAACCATATAAGTTTATTCCCCCTTTGGTTTTATTAACCTCCAGA
This sequence comes from Clarias buthupogon, assembly GCA_030014345.1. NCBI lineage: Eukaryota > Metazoa > Chordata > Actinopteri > Siluriformes > Clariidae > Clarias > Clarias buthupogon. Next base: position 19,425,272 of record JAQMYK010000023.1, on the reverse strand, counting down.
CAGCAACATGTTGTAGATGTGATTAAACACTGTATATCTTACATACAGTCAGTATACGCAGATGTTACTAGTGCAATACTAAGAACAAAAAAATTACAACTTTTATAAGAAGCATATAAATCAAGCATATAAAACAAAAGTAAAAAAAAAAAAAAAAAAAAAGCATGACTGTGGGGATTGTAATTATTCATCTAGAGAAACATGCTGGTTGAGGAAGCCTGGGGTTTATTCAGCATTCCAGTTAACCCAGAGCTGTTCAACATCATGATTCATTTGGTTTACAGCAATGTAATGCAGAACAGGTTTGGGTTTGTTCGTTTCTTTGAAGGGATGTAAAAGTGTAATGCTACAGATTATAGATAGCTTTATGATAAAAATATGATATGTTGATTTATGGAAATTTGATATAAATACAGGTGATATAAATACAGGTGCTTCTCGATAAATTGGAATATCATCAAAAGTTGATTTATTTCAGTATTTCAAAATAAATAAACAAAAAAATATATCGGTCTGTGTGTAATGAATCTATATAATAAAAGAGTTTCACTTTTTGAATTGAATTACTGAAATAAATCAACTTTTTGATGATATTCTAACTTATTGAGAAGCACCTGTATGTGGCATTATAGATAACTTTGTGGCAATATGGGTGTGATGGTCCCTCCATCTGTGGTAGGACCTCTGGGAAACATTCACATGCACACACTACGAGCAATTTTTTTTTGGAAGCGGCAATTAGTCTAATCTAGACATTGGGGCAGGGGTAGCTCAGTGGTTAAGGCATTGGCCTACGGTCCAGAAGATCCCAGGTTCAAACCCCACAACCACCAAGTTGCTTCAATGTTAAAAACCGCATTAACAGACATACAATTAATCATTTATTGTATATTCATTGAGAGAAAGATTTGGGGGTCTGAATTTCAACTCCTTGTTTTTTGTGGGTTTTCTCCATGCACCCTCCCACAGTTCAAAAACATGCGGTGTAGGCCGACCGGCACGTCCAACTGTCCGTAGTTAAATGATCAGCTTTGATTTTGCGTGCACCATGATGGGTCGAAGGGTTGCCCTCCTCCTTGTGACCTCATGTATGTAATTAATGAAATTCCTATATAATATCGATAATTATATTAGCATATAATGTCAACATAGCAGAATAAAGGGTGTATTATTAAGCAGTATTATTATTACTGCTAGTAGCAACCTACTACTAATAGTATTTCCTGTATAACCCACACATGTATTGCAGTGAAGAGGATTCTGCTTAATCTGGCAACATGGACGACAGGTCCAATCCCTGTCACGTGGCTCAGTGTAACAGTTCAGAAAGTACAAGAAAAAATTCACACTGTGCAGAGGAAACTGTAAAGACAACATCATGGCCTGGTTTATAGAAGCCTGGAGTCAGTGTGCCAAAAAATATGCACTAAATTCTAAATAAAGATTTTGGATATTGTATTGAGAACTGCAGTGTGGAGTTCCCACCCGGAACCTTTGCACAAGTTTTTATAAGCAAGCTCTACAAAGGAAACTGACCAAACTTATCGTCAGCATACATTTATTTTCCTCTTCACTAATGCAATAATCACAATAATTCATGGATGAGAAAAATCTTCATAATAACAACACCAGGCAATACATATATATATAAAAGAAAATACCACAAACACAATTGCAATCAGCAATTGAAGATCTGCAAGAGCAAAAAATAAAAAAAATAAATGCAAAGAAATGTGCAGCAAATTGATGCAGTTATACATGTGCCTTAAATGCATTGCTGTTTTTCTTTGTTTAGTGATGCTTCCTCTTTCCTCATTGGAAATCGCAGAGAGAGAGAGAGAGAGAGAGAGAGACTCTTAGTGCCTATTTTATTTTGTGTATATATGCTGTAAGCTAAATGAAAAGGATTGTCCAGTTCTTTCTGTTTTCCTGTTCACCGCTCATCAGGGAAGACATGTCTTTATCCCCACAGACACAGCATTACACCTGTCCGTATCAGTCCACATGAACTTCAATCCTTCCTCAGTCCAGCTCGATCGGCCCACACAGGTGACGACCCCCTGCAGGACGTTCTGCGGAGGTCAGTGGTAAATGAGCTTGACGCACTCTTTGGGGAAGAGGCCGACGCGCCCGTTGCAGCGTCCCTTCCAGCACCGCGAGTCTGAGCAGTCGAGCAGGTCAATGACATCACCGCGCAGGAACTGCAGCTGCGAGTTGTGCTTGGGGATGAAGTCTACCAGCGCGTGGGCATGATGTGGCCTCTGGTGGACAAAAGATATGAATAAAATAAACCTCATGAATCAGCAAGGAAGGGCTGATCTGAAACCGACATCCTGATCTGATAAGATAAATCATGAAGTAATAATGAACTGTTCAGTTTAAATCTTGTGACATGTATCGCTTTCTGTAACAAAACACTAAATACTACTACAGTATAGATCATTTGGCTGAAATCTAATCCTGACTTGTATAATCTTTGCCAAAACAGATGTAGACGATGCACAGACTAAACAAATCATAAAACAACAAACCTTGAAATCTCTGCTTACCCTTTGTGAGCGTTCTGCCTCCCGCAGGAAGACTGTCCTTTCTTTAGCAATGCTGTTGCTTTTGTAGAAGTCCACTAACTGGTTGAGAGATGAAAAGCCCTCGTCCCAGATAAAGTACTGTCCCTCTCTGTCCTTCAGAACCTTGAAGTGTTGCACATGATCACCGTAGCTGTTAAGGGGAGAGAACGATGTGCTGTTAACTGTGCATATATTCTTGTTTTCTTTATACAAAGAGTCAATTAATCACTAAGTTCGCTTCAACAAAACTTAAACTCAACAAACTCAAAATATATTGAGTATCCCCTGGAGTGTGTGGAGGGAAGGATGTTACACAAACCGTTAATCATCATAGAGAACATCTCACATCCACAACTTCATCCTCTCTTTTATTCTATTATTTTTTTATTATAGCTTTTTTATTAACATTTATTAGTTATATACTTGTTGGTTTATTCTTTCTATTACTATTAAATTGCTGGTGCACCTTATGTACAGTTCCTTACCACTTACTGTATATATACAATCATCATGTACGTGTACACAGAAACAGTATATTCATATTATTTGACACCATTTTTACTTCATTATTGCACCTTAAATTGAAAACAGTGTATTTTTTTACTTTACTTTTTCCTTCCCATATAGGTAACACCTAATTAGCAAGCCTAATTGTTACAGTATTTTTATGATTCTTTACACAATTTTATTCCACACTGGCACTACTGTATGTTTCTCAATAATCACAGTTATTGATCAGAGTTTTCCCCGAAGCCACCCTTCCCAAATGTGTCCTTTCAATGGTGGCATTTGTTAAGTTGCAAGATGAGCGATGTCAGATGTTTACCCACCTGTGATATAGAAACCAACAAGAATCAGGTAAAAAATTATTTTGTTCCACAAGGTGGGGTGCACCAGGATGGTCCATCGCAGGGCACACAAGCACACTCACTACAGGCAATTTGGGAACAGCAATCAACTTACTCCGCATGTCTTACATGCCCATGCACAGAGAGAAGATGCAAACACACAGACCCCGAGGCAAGAATCAATCCCCGATCCTGAAGGCACAAGGCTACAGTGCTGTGATCAGAACGATCATTAGCTATCACATTTAGTGATAGTCCACATGTACATGTTTATTCGCCTTATTTATTCTGAAAACACGTTGTCAAGGCCATGCCATGTCGACCAACTGGAAGATATCGCAATCTGACATCAAATACAGCAGAAACAGCATGCGGTGCACGCTCGTGCGGCACACTAAAAAGAGGGAATATAGATGTCAAGAGACCTAAAGCAACATAAAACATTGTTCAGCAACATCTAGCATGTACTGTTCACTCCCATGTGATATCAGTTTCTCATTTTCTTCTCATGTCTGCTATGGGCTATGGTGTAGGGCAGATAGATGGAAGCCCTTCATCAGGAAAAAACATCCCAGATGAATCACTCTGAACTAGGTGTCAACATGTGTTCTCATCTGAAGAGTCCCAGTTAGACCTTTTTAGACTTTTTTGTGGTGGGGGGAAAAAAAAACACGAAAAGAGCACCATAACCTTATTGAAGCATGGTGGTGGCAGCATGGTAGAAAAATAGAAAGATAATCTAGATTTCTGGATTACCTTTCTATTACCTTTCTATAAACAGAAAGTGTCTACACCTTGTGGTTTATGAATATAACACTTGGTTATTTAGTAGTTATTTTGGTAATTATTGGTAGTTATTGACATCTATAACACTTGCCTCAGCGGTTTTCCATGCAAACACTGATCAGTTGAGATAACATCTTTAACACTGTGTGTTTATATGTTGCACTATTCATTTTATGTTATTTGTCTTTGCAAGAGCAAAAAAATCTGCTCGGAAAGAATCGTCTGCAAAATATGGACCATAAAAAAAGAATGAGTGAAGAAACGGAAAGGATCAAATGATCGAATGCTAAACTAAACAGTTCTGTATATAATGGAAGAAAATACATAAAATAATAAAATACGACTTCAGACATTGAGTAGCGTGCCACATGTGGTAACACTACATGTGTCTCTGATAGACAACTTTTAGACAAATGTCACCATAATAACCCAAGCAGGTCACTGACTACAATGACTGTAGAGCGTTGGATTGACTTAAAGTGTTTGCACAGAAGATCCCTTGTGGTTTAAGAGCTCTGAACCTAATAATAATGGCATCATGGCGGCGTAGTGGTTAGTATCCTCGCACCCTCAGGGTCAAAGGTTCGATTCCCACCTCGGGGTCTGTGTGCGTGGATGTTCTCCCCGTGCTTGGTGGGTTTCCTCGGGTACTCCGGTTTCCTCCCACAGTTCAAAGACATGCAGGTTTGGCTAATTGCCATTCCCAAATTACCTGTAGCGTGTGTGTATGCCCTGCATCCCGCCTCACGCCCCTAAGTATCCTGGGAGAGGCTCCAACCCCACACTGCACAGGATAAGCGGTATACAGTAAATGATAAATGAATGTCTAATAATAAGACTAAAACCCTAAAACCCATAATAATAAGACTAAAACCCAACGCTGTGTTGCGAGACGTTGCCTGAAATTTCAGTTCAGTTCTGACTCACAGCACAGAGGAACAAAATCGGTTTTTCCCAGGTTGCACAACCCAGCTTTTAACAGCTCAAAACATTGTGGAAGTGCGATATAGTTTCCTGATTTGTAGTTTGTTCAACTAATGCATGTTTCTATTCTAGCTGTTTAATCGACGTGAATATTTATATGTGTTACTATTGGCTTGTGCAATACAGTATTTGACCTTAAAGATGCAGCGCTTTTAGGTGAATCATACAGGAAAAATTCACATGCAACAGTATAAACCTCCAGCTATATAAATAGAAAGTGTCTACATCCTGTGTTTTATGAATATAACACCTGGTTATTTGGGTGTTATTGACGTCTTAGAAGCATCTTTTTTTCCAGCAAAAAACAACAACAACAACAACAACTTAAAACCATCAACACTTGCCTCAAACCCATGAACGTTCAAGTCAAAATCAGGTTTTCCATGCAAACACTGATCAGTTCAGTTGTAACACTGTGTTTACATATTATACTATTGATTTTATGTTATCTGTCTTTGCAAGAGCAAAAAATCAATAAATAAATTTAAAAATCTGCTCGGAAGGAATCGTCTGCAAAATATGGACCATAAAAGAAAGAATGAGTAAAAAAAATAGAAAGTATCAAAAGAACGAATGCTGAACTGAACAGTTCTGTATATAATGGAAGAAAATACATAAAATAATAAAATACGACTTCAGACTTTGAGTAACATGTGCCATGTGATATGCAAAAATATGCATATGCATCAAGTTCTTTTTTCAGGTAAATAATGATGTAAAAAAATTTGCAGTGAAATGGAAAACTTCATCTTATACTACGTCACACTTTGTCCTTCACCATCGGACGGCTGTTGCTATAACATTCACTCTTATATCCTCTGCTGTTACTGTTTTTACTTCATGTCCATGGAAAGGTGACCCAAAAACTCTAGCATCTTCTACAAATCTCCAATTTTATCCCTAGACAAATGTTCCCTGTGTGTAGAGGGTAAAAAGCACAACATGAACCTCTTTAAATTTGCCTCAGTAGTGGATAGAGATATTTTAATGTATGTAGCTTCACTTGCCTGGCCAAAAAACACTGACTCTCCAGAATGTAAATGTTTTTGTCTACATTAAGGCAAAGAAAACAACTAAAGAGAAATGCTGAAATGACTCGAACTTAGAAACTAGAAATGCTTCATTAAAAGCCACAAATGTTCGTATTACACAGGGGCTGGGGAAAAAAAGCCACAAATAGAAAGGCTTGGTGAAGTTGTATTGTAAGAGAAATCGACTAAACAGCTGTGTGTCCATAAGAAAACCACTCGTTAGTGAGACTCATGGGTGTCAGGGTCAGAAGGGTCGCGCATACTTTAGTCATCACACCCATGCGTTTTCACACCCGTGAGTCTGGCACCACAAGGTGTCAAATGTTTTAAAGCACATGTCAAAGAACATCAAAGAAGGACATGACCTGACAATTTATGAAGGTTATGACATGAAGGTTATGAAAGTCAAGAGAATTTTGTTATTTATCCTTATATTTGAATTGAAAAGAAATCTATTTCCGTAATATTATTATAAAATATTATTTTGTAATATTTTTTTATTATGCCCTTATTTGTACAGTTTATTATACTGGTTAAATTTATTTTCTTTAGTATTACTTTTTATTAATTTTTTTTTTTTTTAAGGTCACTGGCGGTCGTATAAGCGTTTCACTGCATATCGTACTGTGTATGACTGTGTATGTGACAAATAAAATTTGAATTTGAATTTGATTTAAAAATGATTTTTGCTTTAATCTCATGGACGCCTTTTCATAGCTGCTTTCTTTTAACTTGTCTTTACCGAGGTTGCCATATTGACAATACTTTTTTTTTTCTTCACTTTTACAATCCTTTATTTGTAAGTAGGTCAGTAAAATAGTCTTTAAGAAATGTACACATTAAAAAGATAAATAAATGTGTACTCATCATATAAGAAGAGCATGGTTTTCTTAATTAAGATTATGTGTAAAAACAATTCCATCATTTATGACTGAGCATGAAGCCACCACACTGTCATGAACATTTCCAAAATCCCTGATGCTCTTATAGAAATTTAAATCTACCAGGATTCTCGCTAAAATTGTCATGGTGTCACAGTCTGTGCCTAGTGTTATTATGTTCTTCCTGGTAATACAGATTGTCATTTTGGCTTAATTGGCCCAGGATAAAATTAATTAATTGATACCGGAATCTATTTTTCCTTGTATATCTCAAACTGCAAAACCATTGGAGGTCAGCAAATTTATACAGACAATACTAGACGTCTTAAAAAACAAGCACTTCAAAAATTGTACAAAATACGCTACAAGAGCTCATTTCTCCCATAGTGTCGAGAGTGAATGCCAGTAAAATTCCAACACCAGTGTGTAACAGCAACGGTTATATAAATCTGCGTCACGGTGCGAGCCTTAAATTCATTTTTGAGACAGGTGATCTCACATTCGAGAAAAACGCACATTTTCTAACAGTCTCATCGGTACCGCCATAATTTGCAAATAAATTCTTTAAAAATCCTACAATGTGATTTTTTTTTCTTATTTTGTCTCTCATAGTTGAAATATACCCATGATGAACATTACACTTTGTAAGTGGGAGAACTTGCACAATTGGTGGCTGACTAAATACTTTTTTGCCCCACTGTATGTTTACAGTCAGATATTTATTTGACTTTCAGGGTAATGTCTAATTGTCTAACCGGTCTCAGTACACACTCTCAGTTCATAAATACACCTTTTCCAACAAAGTGAACCGGGTGCTAGTTCACACCTGGTACTAGAGCCGGTTCAATAGCAAACATGCGAAGACCTGTCTTTGTTTTTCCGTGGGTCAGAGAGTCACGTTATTACATCACTGTATACGTCTCTACTTCCCCAGAAATGCTAACGGCAGACACAACAACAATGAGTCCATATTTTAAAAGACAAACTTTTAGTTGCTCATGATAATCCTGAAACAACGTTAGATGGCAAGTGTGGAGGATTATAGCAATTAATACTTGGACGGATGAAAGGTAGTACAAAATCTTTTTTTAAGTGATATTTCGATATAATTGAAATGCACTATACACCAATCAGCCATAACTATCCCTCAGGGCCCCTGGAGGTGTGTGCTGTGGTGTCCGGCACAGGATGTTGGCAGTGAACCCTTTGGGTGCTGTGCATTGTAGGGTTGGTTGGATTTCCATGGATCGGACTTGTTTGTCCGGCACATTCCATGAGTACTCCATCAGATTTTGATCTGTGGAATTAGGAGGCTTTGCTTGCTAGGGCTTCCTGTGTGTGGTGCATCGCGTATATTTCTATTGTTGTACTTTTTTTTTTTTTTTAGCAATTTGTGCCACATTGGCTTTTCTGTAATATTGGACTATGCTGGTCTCCATGGGCACGGGTGAGTCTTGGCTGCCCATGACCTGTCCATTTAATGTGGCATTAATGTGGCTTGGCTGATCGCTGTGTCGCTAATATTGGGTTGTTCCCCCTTTTCTTTGTTTCCACTAGATTTTGAAGCATGGTTGAAGGGATTTGTCCATTCAGTCACAAAAGCATTAATGAGGTCAGGTACTGGTGTCGCGTGATGAGGCCTGGTGCACAACCATCATCGCCGGTAGCGTTCAGTGATGTTGAGGTCAGGTTTCTGAGCGGGCCACTCAAGTTCTTCCACTCCAAATTTATCTAACTATGTCTTCATGAAGGTCTTTTTTTGTGCACAGGGGCATTGTCATGCCGGGGCCTCTTAGTTCCAGTGAAAGGAAATTGCAATGACATTCTACTGTATATAACAGCATGCTTCAAACATCATCGAAATAGTTTGGCCAAGAGCTACAAAATAATGCCGGTGTTCGCATATGAATGTAAATTAAATACTTTTTTAGTTTCAGAAATTATATTAAAATAATCCTATATTGCATGCATTTTGTGAATGAGATGGTCGTGTGTCTACATATTTTTGGGTATTTTTTATAGTACGTACTTTTCTGAAATATGCATTTCCCTGGATTAACCGAAGCCCAAAAGTAGACAGGCTTCACAGAGTATTAACAAGCTCACCTATCCTGCAGAAGGCTGCCAGTGGCTGACAGTTTAAGTCTAAACTTAACAGATGCCAAAAAAAACCTGGGAATTTAAACTCTTCCCATGCAATGCAGTATAAAAAAAAAAAAAAAGATAATCTCTGTAACTAATTCTTACATTTATACAATATGGACTTTTTTTTCCTGCAAATGTTGCTCGTTCTGACTAATACCTCTACTGAGAAACGTGCGGTCATCAGTCAGACGTGGCAGCTGGAGCCAGTCGGGTTTCTAATTTATTTTGGGAATTGGGTGAAACGCTCCATTCCTTGGGCACAAACATTATCACCAATACGGTATGCGACCACTGTACCAACTGGCATGCCAAAGCCCTAGACAGCGCTGTCTGCTGCAAATGCATAGCAGGAGAAACTACGAACTTCACCCTGCACACCATCTGCCGTGTCTGTTTTCTGTGGCGCACTGAGCAGCATCGTAATCTCATGCTAACAAGCACCAGAAACGGAGCACCTGAGGCCAGCCATGCACGAGAACACGGGGCTGATTGGCTCTGTGGTCTCGTGCATGGCTGGCCTCTGCATTTCTGCAAGCTTTGCTCATGCATCTGCTGATCGCGGTCAAAACCACACTATCCATTATCTTTTAATAAGCCATGGTAGGTAAGAATAATATTCTGCCTAATTGCACTTTATATTCATAAGAAAAACTAATTGCTGCACACATAAGCTACATGATACTCCACATGCTGTATGTTATTGTTCCAAACGGCGAACCCACCTGACCGACATGGAGAACTCTCCAGGTGCACTTTCGCTTTCTCGTACCAAGAAGGCTCCAAATTCCCTCTGCCGCAGTCGACCTTCAGAAACAAGCCTGGAAATCCGGCCTGCAAACCACCTGCGAACAGTGAAAAAAGCAACAACAGAGTCATACTCTGACTGACTGTGGCTTAGCATAGACAGGAGAACAACATGGTCCCCTAAAAGGGGTGTTGTACCCCGCCATTCAGTGCCATTTGTCGCAAATTTCCAGCAGTATTGACTGACTCTGAGTAAGCTTTCAGAATTGCATATAAAGTCTCTGATTTGATACGTACGTGTGTGGTCTTAATTCAATATAGTTTTTGGGGACGTAGCCCTTCCTTCCCATTAACTCTGCCGTGTACCAGTTTGGATCATCTTCCATATTGATGACCTGTCACAAAAGAAACAATCAGCATCTTATCCCATCCATCCGATCCATCACGATCTCTGCATAACAATAATCCCAAGAGAAACTTCGATCTAAAAGTTTAGATACTGAAAATACTAAAAGTTTATCTCAATGTCAAAAGAGCTAAAGTCATGTACAGTACGCCAGGCCTAGAGAAGTTCTCATGAGTCATTACCTTAAGTATGTCATCCTTCTCGAAGCTGAGTTCATCGATTTCTGTGGCACGGAAGTCGTAGATGGCTACAGCCTCCATGGCTTCGAACCCCGCGCGAGAGCTGTGAAGCGGACTGCGCTGTTACAGAAGTGTACTGAAAAACAGGAACAGAGCAGAAACCACTGAGTGCATCACGGTAAAGCACAGACGAATGCTCTGGTCTGCTTGTCGAGGCTGGCAAGCCACCAATGAGTGTGAGTGTGAAAGAAAAAGCTGAAGAGGAGGGGAGTGAGTGAGACAGAGAGACAGAGAGAGAGACAGAGAGAGAGAGAGAGTGTAGGAGGTAGAGAGGGGGTGGTAGTTCCTGTTGTTGCATTCTCACACAAGAAACACACACACACACACACACACACACCACTAACAGGAACATTAACAAAAAATAAAGGAGGAGGAAGAAGGACATTTTGATATGTCCACTAGAAGAAAAAAAAAGGCTCATTCAGAGATGTGGGAATGATTCATAAATACATGTGCACTCACGAAACCATCTGAACATCCGTGCCTATTGAATATACTCGTCTAATTATGCTTTTGTGCTTGTGTCCACTACTATACTTATATAATCCTTCTTTTTCTTGTAAACTCATAAAAATTAGGTTTGAAGGTCATAAAGTTGGACACTTCCCCAAGGACTGAGACCGGAATAAAAGCGTCCCTAGGACCCCTGGGATTGACTTTGCTCCAGAATGACTATGGGTTCAGCGTTCCTCTTTCTTTTCCTGCTTGGGTAGAAACGTATTCATCAACTCACAGGAGAAAGGAAGCGCTGCGGTACACAACCCCAGACTTTCACAAACATTCAGCTCGTTTCGCAGACGCCCTTCCCGCACGTCTGACAATCCAGGGAATGAAAACAGGAAGGAATCCTTCATTTTCAATCGACTCGTCATGTGCGTTTTAATCGCAGACTCAGATTATAGGTTACATTTCCATATCTTTCAACGAGCCCTCGACTCTGCACGGCATGGATTTAAGGCTAAAAATAGACCGCGTGTGGCCTGCTATAGTACGTATTTCATCGCCCACTCATCCTGAGCTAGTGAAGTGTGCACTGACTCCGAGCCATCACTCTTGCTCGATTCTAAGTAGAATCTGTCCCTGTCTCTTTGTTTTTCCGACCGCATGCTGCAGTGGGTACTGAAGCATGACAATCACATATGCGTCAGCATGGTGAACCACATTTCTACCGGGCCAATAGAGGATGTGCTGTAAAAATAACATCAGTCCTGAACAAGTGCAAAAAAAAAAAATCACTTCCTGAGTACACAGACAGCGGCACCACCCAGACATAAATGCAGTGTTGCTTTTATCTCATTAATGGAAATAGTGGTGTGTGTGTGTGTGTGTGTGTGTGACCTACACGACACTGTGACCCAAAAGACACTACAGGAGCAACAATCTACAGTGTCATTCAGCACTATCTTTAATTTATCTATTACAGTAATATATGAATTAGGGATAAAAATGTAATCATTGAATGATAATGTGTTAATCATTGGACTATATCACCAGGTGTCGAGGTTAGTCTTAGTATTTATTACACAGCACAAGCAGAAGTTAAGGACTGAAAGAATTTTCTGATCATGTACTACCGCTAAAAAAGCTAAAGCTAAATCTATTCCCTCTACATACAGGTGCATCTCAATAAATTAGAATATTATTGAAAAGTTGATTTATTTCAGTAATTCAATTAAAAAAGTGACAATCATATATCATATAAATGTATTACACACAGGCTGATATAGTTCAAGTGTTTATTTTCTTTTAATTTTGATGATTATGGCTTACAGCTAATGAAAAATTCAGTATCTGAGAAAATTAGGATTTTATTTAAGACCAATAAAAAAACAAATAAATAACAGAAATGTTGCAATGCGGCGTGGCATGGAGGCGATCAGTCTGTGGTGTTATCGAAACGCAGGTGGCTCTGATAGCAGCCTTCAGCTCTTCTGCGCTGTTGGATCTGGTGTCTCGCATTTTCCTCTTCTTCCTTTCTCTTTTAGGTCGGGACGAGTTTGCTGGTCCATCAAGCGCAGGGATGCCACGGTCCTTAACCCAGGTATTAGTACTTTTGTCAGTGTGGGCCGGTGCCGAGTCCTGCTGGAAAATGAAATCAGCATCTCCATAAAGCTGATCAGCAGAGGGAAGCATGAAGTGCTTTAAAACTTCCTGGTAGACGCTGTGCTGAATCTGGACCTGATAAAACACCAGTGGACCGACACCAGCAGATGACGGGGCTCCACAAACCACCACTGACTGCAAACTTTACACTGCACCTGAAGCAACTTGTGTTCTGTGCACACTTACTCTTCCACCAGACTCTGGGACCTTGATTTGACCTTGAAAACGAATTTTGGATTTTCGTTAGCTGTAAGTCATAATCATCAAAATTAAAAATAAATAAATACTTGAAATATATCAGTCATATAATAAATCTATATAATATACTAGTTTCACTTTTTGAATTGAATTACCGAAATAAATCAACTTTTTGATGATATTCTAATTTATTGAGATGCTCCTGTACAAACAAGTGCAAAATAATTCGTGGAAAGATGCACCAAGTGGCCAAAAGTTTGTGGACGCTTGATAATCACACCCTTATATCCTTGTCGAGCATCCCATTCTAGATTCAGATTAGAATAAGTTCAACTTATTGTCATTGTGCAAAATACAGTGCAGTGAAAAAGTATTTGCCCCCTTCACACAAAGTAAATACAAATGCAGTTTTTAAATACTGATCCATTTATTAAAGGAAAATATTTACTCTGGTTATGTTTGTGTGTAATAAGGCGGCACCATGATGAAGTGGTTAGCACTGTCGCCTTGGACCTCGGGGGTCTGGGTTTGATTCCCGCCTCGGGTCTGTGTGTGGGTGCATGTTTGCAGGCTTTGGACAAGATTTTAGAGCGTGTTTATGGAGGTTTGTGAGCATTCAGACACAAGAGCATTAGTGAGGTCAGGCTCTGATATTACGTGAGGACGTCTGGGGTGCAGTCGGCGTTTCAGTTGAAGACAAACGTGTTCGGTGGGGTTGAGGCCAGGGATATGTGGAGGATACTTAAATTCTTCCCCTCCAGCCTTTTCATAGCATGTCTTCATGGAGCTTGCTTTGTGCACAGGCGCATTGTCACGCCGGAACAGGTTTGAGTTTGTTATTTCCACTGAAGGGGAAATCGTCTTTCTGCAGCATACAAAGACCCGTGATGGTCATTGCCTTCTAATCAACCGTCAGCTCTGTGGCAAACAGCAAATGGATCACATTAGCCTTTCACCAAACAAGCTCTCTCCACCACAACAAAGCATGGAAGAATGAACAGCAGTGAACAGAGGCAGCAGGTAATATGAGCTGCACCTTTACACAGTACAAATCATAAAGATGTGGCTGTGATGAGATGTGTTTCGCTCTGATGCAGCTGGGAGAGACACGCAGGGTTATTTTTGTGCCCTGCGGAGCGCTCAGGCGGTGCAAGGGAAAGTACACAATAGTGAGGTCATTGTTATGCAAATGTATATTTTTTCATCTTTTGAGGTATAATGCTTAAGGACTCAAACGAAACTAAATCAGTAAAACAATCTGCGGTCATTAGTGGAACAACATACTACAGGTTCCTGACAAAACACACACAAAAAAAACGATTATTATGATTAGGCCTAATTAAACAAGTATGCTTTTACTCTGTATTTAAGATCTTTATAATTATTATAATTAGAATTTTCAGTGTTCTCTGGAGTGTTGCTGTTGTTGTTATTTTTGTACGTCTTCACCAGATACTGTAAGTCAAATGATCCTAGAAATAAACGGTACACCCGGACCATGAGTATTAGTTTTTGTTTTTTTCAGACAAATTTCAGACAGAGCTCATAACTATAACTGTATCATCATTACAGAAGTTAAAGCATACTTTGTGTTGGTGTATTACATAACCAGAAGGCTTGATACAACAACAAAAAAAAAGGCTTGTGGAACGCAACCTTGCACTCGTGGTATCTCAGTAGTTAAGGCTCTGGGTTATGGCTCAGATGGTGGGTGGGTTGGCACTGTTGGACCCAGAGGTGCTGTATCATGGCTGACCTTGTGCCCTGACCCCCGGCTCGAACAAGCTAAAGAAAGACCAAAAGAAAAAATGCTGGCGAAATTCTTTTTCTCTTCATTATTCTTTGAAAAATCTCCATTTATGCTAATAAACGTAGCAGCCAAACAACATCAAAGTATTAGAACAAGCTCTTATAGATCTAGTATAAGAACTTAGGGACATGACACAGACTGATTGATGTATTTATTAAGTTTAATATATAAGACTAGAAGTTACTAATATAACTTCAAAAATAACTATAAATTTACAGACTGTTTATTATTATCATATTTATAAAAATATCAATAATGTTGATAGTATTAGGACATTGTCATAGCCTAGTGCTATCTTTCTAGCTACCTGTTTCTTTTCTGACATTTACAGGCTCATAGATATTAATTTTGTGTGATGCTGCCCTCTACTGGTCATTTTGAATAATGCCCTCTACTGGTGTATTTCAATAATTTTGTAAGTGTAACCCTAAATTAACACCATAACTTGTAAGTGTCAAATCAAGGGTCATGTCAAGGGTCATTGCAAGTCCACAGTAAATCCACACCTGACACTTCATCTGCATGTCTGCACCATTTACTGACAGGAGAAAGAGAATTTGTGCATTTTGTGGGTTGTTTCATCATAGACCAGACCAAAATAATAATAAGAATAAAAAATTTGCTTCTTGCAATACATGAAAAATGGACTACATAAAATGCATTTATTAAATGTATTAACGTTTCTATTTATTATAATTAGAAATAAATTAGCCATACATGTTTATTACAGATTTGGACAAGCGGCTTGGGCTAAATTTCTAAATGCCCCTTAATGGTCAACCTGCATGAGCACTTCTTCTGCAACCCTGATATTTGATATAGGAGTTTATATTATATGTACAGATTTAGCCAAAAAAAATTTATACACATGAGTATAATGTATATTATATTAATATCATGATAATAATATAATGATATTATGATATTATTATAATATAATGATATTATTGTCCATCTTTTTTATATGATTTAATATGATTTTATCCATCAATGATATTATTATCCATCCATTTCCATCTAGGTGACCATTGTATTTATTCCCATTTGGTACAATCGTGGTACAGTAGGACCTCTGGTCAACACTCACACACGCACGTTCACACACTACAAGAAATTTGGGAATGGCATTTTGCTTAATCTGCATGCCTTCGGACTGTAGGAGGCAACTGGAGTACCCTGAGGAAACACAATGTGCCGCCATATTATTTTCATCATATATATAAATGTATAACATATAGCAATAAATTTAGTATTAAAATATTTATACAGTAAAACAAGACCAAAACTGACCTCTGCTGCAGAGGAGACGTTCATTTAGAGTCACCAGCCTCAGAAATCACCAATTAA
>JAQMYK010000023.1:19397045-19409083 GCA_030014345.1 Clarias buthupogon | reverse complement strand
ACATAAGGAGCAGATATACATCTCAATATCAACTGTTCAAAGGAGATTATTGTGTATTTTGTTTCCAAAATACACATTACACAATCTTCAGCATTCTTTTACAGTGTAGACAGAAATAAAAATCAGGAAAGACCATGGAGTTAGAAGGGGTGTACAAACTTTTAATCGGTAGGAAATCTATGTTTTTTTTTTTTTAATAGTTGGGTAGCAAAAGTTTGTTCACATAACTACAGTGTCTGAGCCTCTCTGCTTCTCTAGCTGAGGGAGTCCATTCAAAAATAATAACTGTAGCGCGTGCCTACCCGCGCTGTATGCTGATTCGTCAGGTCATTTGTGACGTCATTGGTCACGTCACAGGCATAGAAGCGCCCACGAGCCTCGGAGTTTCACGTAACAATAATACTGCGCAGACAACCGTAAAGCAAGCGCGCGCACACACACACACAGGTCTATAATAAAAAAGCAGTAACAGATAAAAGAGAGAAAAGGACAAACTCGAGAGGTTAACCATGATCATACTGGATAAACTCTGTCATCTCCGTTTAAACAGGGTTAGTACATCTCTCTCTCTCTCTCTCTCTCTCTCTGTGTGTGTGTGTGTGTGTGAATGCTAAATAAATTAACAGTGTTCTTACTTTCCCTCCACCAGGGCCAACAGGAGTGACCTGAAAGAAGACAAAAGGTGAGCAGTGCACAAACCAAAAAGATAAAGATAAGTAGTAAATAATAGTTGTGTGTGTGTGTGTGTGTGTATGAGAGAGAGAGGGGAAGAGAGAGAGATTTGCTGATATTGAGTTATAACCTCCCCAAACTACCAATGATGAACTTCCTCAATAAATAAATAAAGACAAGCTCCAGGCAAACTTGACTTACCCCTTGATCTTTTAAATAACCAGAAACATACCTGGTAATTACATTTTAATTGTTTCACATGTGTGTCTACAAGATTTGAATTAGAAAAAAAAAATAATCGTGGAAAAATTTTATTTTGGCAATTCCGATTCCTTAACACATTTTTTTTTCTCCAGCTCTGAAAATTTAGATGTACAACATTTGTGAACAGCAAATCTGGGTTTTGACTCGGCTGTTCCAAAAACAAGCCTTCTCTATTTCAAGAAATCTTGGCCTTGGGCTTTACCTGACTGTCCTTTTGGAACACCTACTAATGAAAACCCAAAATTCACTATCTCCGAAATTTGAATATTGTGAAAAAGTTCAATATTGGAGACTCAGGGTGTTACACTCTAATCAGCTACATAACTCATAACACCTGCAAACGTTTCCGGAGCCTTTAAATGGTCTGGTGTTCAGTATGCTGGTTTTTCATAGAGTGCTGTATCCAAGCACATTAATTGAAAGTTGAATTGAATTGGTAGACGAAGCAGTGGATTGTGAAACGGAGCCCATTCAAGAATTTGGGGGAGATTCACAAAGAGTGGACTGCAGCTGGAGTCAGTGCTTCAAGAACCACCATATACACAGACGTACCCAGGACACGGGCTACAACTGTCACATTGCTTTGTGTCAAGCCACGCTTTAACAAGAGACACCATTAGAGGTATCTGACCTGGACTACAGGTTTCCTTCCACAGTCCAAAGTCATGCAGATTAGGATACTTGCCGTTCCCAGAGTTCCTGTAGTGTGACCTATCATGGTTGTAAAAATGGGAATAAATATAATGGTAATCACCACTGTTCTCCACATGAGGTTCCTAGATGGATGGATGGATATGAGTGTGTGCAGTGTATATGATTCTTAACATCTGGGGGGGCTTTTATAAAGTAAAAAAAAAAAAATGATGGAAAACTTTTAAATACTGTATATATATTTCCTGGAACTGTTAGAGGTGTGTGTGTGTGTGTGTGTGTGTCAGTTGCTCTCATTAGATGGCAGCAGTTTCCCAGCAGCCAGCTGGAGAGAAAACATGCGCCATCAAAACCCGCCTTTCCAGTTTGAGTTGACTCAAAGTTTAACTTATAAATAAACCTAAGCAGCAAGTTTGTTTATCCGGTTGTTTATCTGTAAACTTTAATGATGTAGGAACATACATTGACACAGGGATCTTACTCAGGAATTGTAATATTGCCTGGAATACTGAGTAACCGAGTCACACCCATTAAATTCTCTGGAAGCTGATCTATCAGTGGGGTCCGCCATGTTGGATACACACACACACACACACACACTCTCTCTCTCTCTCTCTCTCACACACACACACACACAGAGCTAATACCCAGGGCTTTACTAGTGGCTAAGCTAGAGTACAGGGCGATTCCTGTCTCCACATAAACACTAACAGAGACTGAGATTGGGCAAGACACTTTCACAAAGTTCAGTACATCTTTAATAAGCTGTTATACTTTAAAAAACAAACAAAAAAACATTTTTTGGCATGTATACCGGGTATTATCCTACTGAATCCTGAAACGACATCACCAAAATCGGATGATTGGTAAGTTTTCGTTTTTGTGTGGTATTTCTAGCTGTTTCTCTCTGTGTTTATCCTACCTCCCTTTTTTTAATGATTTCTCCACAAAGCCTTTACAGTTGATCGAACAAATCCTAAATAATTGCTTAAAATCAGGGATTTTGATTACTCTTTGGCGATTAAGTTAGCAACGAGAGTCTTAACACCTTCAAGACAACCAGTTGTTCAGGATTAGCTTCACAAAGCTAACTAGCCATGTTAGCTAACAAACTCTACACTTACTGTATAACCCCACTGATGCTAATGCACTCGTTTATTTATCAGTAAATAAGTCAATAAACATTCAAACATTTGTTGCTTCGACAATTAATCCACTCTTCGTATTTATCACAAAGATTACGGCAAATCTAACGATAGCAACAAGCTAACAGGATGAGAACTTTTCTGGCTTGCATTTTGTCTTGCTAGCTCTCTCTCTCTTGTTAGCCCGAATGCTAGGTGTTTGCGCTACGCTAAGGCTTAAACATAATACACGTTTAGCAAACACAGTAAATTAAGTTCATTTTAGTGAGTTTTAGTTGTGTTTCCGTGTTCTGTTTTTTTTTTGTCGTATTAATAACACCTCAGGGTTACTCTAGCTGGCTTGTAAGCTAGCGGCTAATTCTAGTGTAATAATATCCGAGTTAGCATGCTAGCTATGGAAGTTCTAGAATAATGTAAAGGCGTTAACTATAACGAATTAACTAATCAACTCTAACTGATACAAAATGTTACGTAGACATTTTTTTCCCTAGTATTTGTTGTTTTTTTCCCCAATTTTATTTTTTATCAACAGGTACAGTGAAATGACCAGCTAATATGATATGGTTTAATGTTACATGTTTATAAGAAAGGTCTGCTTTGTTTAACTGAGCTAGTAACACTACACTCATAATGTACAGTAACTTGTGTGTTAGATTGTAAACAATGTGCACTGTTGGAGAAGTCGTCTCCGGCATACAAGTTATAACAAAGGTCCCATATGGTCATGTTTAATTCTGCCAGGGGTGTGAAGTGACCCGGGTCGTTCTTTAAAGTTTGGTCGGAATAAAATAAACAGCACTGAGTTGTACGTTTTATGAGAAACGTGGTTATTTTGTGGCTTTGTGCTCAGGGTCAGTGAATGGGACACACCCATGTAACTCGTCTCTCTATAATGATCTATATGAGTGTCATGGATTGAAAATTCTACAGCTAACTCTATTGAAAATGTTGCTGTATTATGGTATTTATAGGATACACTTGAATGTAATCGAAGTATGGCATATGTTAGTTAAATCAAGCGGCACTGTATCCAGTGACTGGGGTTTGGGCATTGGGTGGGAATCGAACCCGGGCCTTCTACATGGCGGGAGAGGAACCTACCACTAAGCCACCAAATCCCAATTATCAACAGCATTAGCTATAGAGCTTCAAAAACCATTACCAGTGATATAACATCATATATTTATTAATGAACGCTGCTTTCGCACTAGGCACAGGATTGAGATGCCAACATAGTATGAACTAGAGCAGATTCTCATGCCCTGGTTCACTTGTAAAGGTCGTTTAGTACGAGGCGGTGTTGAGTTGTCTGCTCTTTGGAACATGACATCATTAATGCAACTTGTTTCCCAGGAAATCTGCATTTGCAAACAAGCTGATCTTATCATTTTTTGGCTGATCATCCTTGTTATTGCCTCCAGAATAGGCATATTGTGAGGTTTCACTCTTCTTCTTTGGAGAATTACAAATGAAAAAAGTGCACCTACTGTAATGGAGTGCGTAGATATTCGAGTGTACTCGGGTACAGGTCAATATTATTAGTAACGTTAAAGATGAAAAACGGGGGAGGTGTGTGTGGAGAGGGTGGGGCATTTGTACTCAAGCAGGGTATGAACCTGAGGTCGAAACGGCCTAAATTGCAGGCTTTTTTGTTTCTTCTGCATTAGCATGGATTTTTAGCATTGTCAGCATATTTTCCTACAGTTTGTCTCCTGCTGCTTTTCATATTTAATCCTCCTAACTTTTCTTTAAATATGTACCTTGTGATTATAATTCTTTCAAATTAGTTTGCACCAAACTCAAAATAGCGCTAGTGTCTTTTCTTATCTGCTTAAATGTGAACGAAAGTGTGATCCCATGACCGAGTGACACAAACACCCGGATTCCTAGAAATACAAACCCCGCTGGAAACCTGCGCCTCCTGTAGTTAAATTCATCACCATCCCAGAGTGAGAGCTTTATCACCGAATAGACGTTTAAGAAGATTTACTTACCCTGCAAGAATCTAAATCCAATCTGAACCGGGCTCAAGTCAGTATACACCCAACGCTAATAGGAGCATTTAAGCGAATACCTCATGTGCTAAGTTCATCAGTCTTTAAATGTCAGTCTTTTCAGGTTTCTTTCAACTTTCTCTTTATGAACTCACTCACTCTTGTTGTCTCGGTGCCTTTTTTTTCTTTTCTTTTCTTTGTAAATCAGCCATGTAGACGGGTTGGCGCTTGTCATGGACATTTTTGTGTTCATCAACATGGTTGGTCTGTACTGTATCAGGGCACTTTGTCTTTCCGTCAGACGTTCTTATCGGCGTTCACCGTGTGTGGTTTAGTGTTTGTTCTAGCTTTGCTTTGCAGCGAAGAGAAAAAGGAGCTAATGCTAACTATGATAACTATGACGTGTTGCACAACGAGCAATGCCCTCGGTTCATCCGTAAACTCTTGATTCACTCTTGATTGCGTTGGTTGAATTTACATTTTCTGCGGAGTTTGCTTCTTTTTTTCTTTTTTTTTATTCTTCACTTCCGTCAAGCATGTCGGGTCATTTCAAGTGAAACGGACTTTTTTTCACCTCTGCTCTACATTTTTATTATTAGTGGTGCTTGCGAAGTGAAGCACTACTATCTCACAGGCTTATTGTTTTTTCTTCTTCTTCTTTTTCTTCTTCTTCTTCCGTACAAAATTTTGGCACGTAACTACTCCAGTTTGTCGTAAACACATGAATGAGGTGTCAAATCGTGCGGCTTATTGTATCAACCTAAAAATCCCATAGGTTTAATATTGAGAAGGTTTTACGGATTCTAGCAGAGTGCAAATTTCGTAGAAAGATACAGCTTTCTTGAAGAGGCTTGCAAGCTGTGTCAGAACATACCCCGTACAAGGTTATTAGTTCTACCCCTGGGGCACACAATAGGTGCCCAAATTTGCCCCATTGACTTATAATGGGGAATTTGGTGCATGACTTAGTGCTGTTCCGTTTGTCGTGGACCCATGAAAGAGGTGTCATATTAACCATATTATGTCATATTGGGCAATTAACATACAATTGTAACTTCCATTGGAACTTTGAAACTGAATTTAACTGTGGATCCCACTGTCGTAGAGACACGGGGGAGGGCTCATCTAACTCCGGCAACCAATCAGTCTTAGTCCCATAGACTTAACATAGAGATCAACTTTGACAGATTCTGGCACAAAGCAAGAATTTTGTAGAAATATAAAATTTAACACATTTGGATCCTATTGTCATAGAGATATGGGGCGCCCAGAGTTTTGCCACGGCAAGCACCACTCACATTCTTTAGAAAATGTACTTCTCTATTTATTATTATTATTATTATTATTATTTTTGTAGATTGAGGTTTCTCAGAATTAATATAGAATTATATTATATTATGTATATATGTCTAATTTTATATATTTATGCATCTATTAATTTCACCTTATTCTACTTTTCTCTTGTACCTCTACATTTTGTACCCCCCCCCCCCCACACAGTTTACAGTTTATATTTATTTACAGATGTTTTATGCAGATGTTTATTCAAGCTTTTTGCACTAACAGACTTATTCCATTTATCATCATTCCACCAGTTGTATTTTATTTATGTAATTTAATTTGGTATCTGCACTGATTTCTTTATATCTTTGGCTATTTATTTATTTATTTTGCTCTGCATGCCTAATGGGGATATTTTTATTTATTTATTTAATTATTTAATTAAATTGAATTGAAATAGATTTTTTCCCTCTCCTCCTATCGTTTTCTTTATTCTTTCTCTCCTTTCTCAGATTGAAGTCATCTAACTCTGTGTAATATCGCTGACCAACCCCATTCCCTGAAATTAGAAACCGATCTTACGTGGCGAGGCCGATGGGATGGGCGTGTCCGCGTCAGGAATTGAATTTCATAACCATTACTCTCACTCCCTGCCCTGGGCTACGTAATAAGCTTATCATAGATAGTTAAGTGATTAATCAGGAGCAGCTATGTGGTGAGAACTCGGGCCGTGGATAAAAATAGCAGGTCGTGATTGTGCTGTATGCGATATGCTTATCAGTATGCTAAACCGCAAGGTTGTCACGTGTCAAGGTTAAACTTGGATTAAGGCATTTTTATTTATAAATTTTTTTGTGCATCACATAATTGATCTGGACATACAAAAGAAAGTATTCCTGCAAGTTCCTTCTGTGTCGATCCGGATTTTATAATAACGCCACCGCTGAACACGTCAGAGTTATTAATCTGTGCCCTCACGTGCAATTATTACCGTCGTGTATTTGGACTTAAACGTGATATTAAGTTGTTGTCATCGTGATTGTTGCTATTATTATACAATACAACAGCTGTTTAGGAGCGTTATCCTAAAATTAGTTCCTCCTCACTTTAGCGTCTTTAAATATTACATCGTTAAAGTGTATAAAACATCATAATTAAAGAATCATTCTACAACCCTAGATTTCCAGCAAACCGGCGACCGTTATGACTCAGCACTTTCCGTTTTACTTTTAAACTGTGATAGATAATCTGTGAAAAATCTGTGACGGGATTCATTTCTCTTTAACCGTCATGTCGTATCAGCGTTCTTGTCCTCCAGGAAAAAAGGTTTTCTGTCATCTCTACAGTCGACTCATCAGCCACAGAGCATCTTCGCTCAGTCTCATTCTCTCTCATTCCGCCCGGCGCTTGGCACAGGTTCAGCGCCGGCTCCCAGAGTCGCCCAGATATTGGCAAGGCTAAGACCTGAGCTGTTCTTGTTTAGGATGGAAGAAGCGAGCCACTGTGAGTCCTCGTGCACCCCGAGACAAACCTGCGCCTGTGTGCTGTGCGCTCGGTTCCTGAGCCGGGGGCTTCTGCATCTGCATCAGTCACCAAACTCCCCCCTCTTCCTCCTGTGATTAAAGCAGCAGATGTTTCATTAAGGCTCGTCTTTATTCATGTCCATGCAGACGCAGGGGGTGTGAGGAGGGCGGAGGAAATCGATTCCGAGGTTGAGCTGTACGGACGC
Organism: Clarias buthupogon; assembly: GCA_030014345.1. Taxonomy (NCBI): domain Eukaryota; kingdom Metazoa; phylum Chordata; class Actinopteri; order Siluriformes; family Clariidae; genus Clarias; species Clarias buthupogon. Next base: position 19,401,347 of record JAQMYK010000023.1, on the reverse strand, counting down.
TTGGCAGGAGTCACATTTCAGAGATTTAAAAAAAGAATAATTTTTTTTTATTTTTATGAACTTACAAGACGTGACAAGTTTTCCTCTCGCCGTTTGTTCCAGGGTGTCGGTAAGAATCTTTGAAAAAAAACAACAACAAACGAACAAAAAAAAAGAAGCCGGGATAGTTTTCAGGGAAATTAAATATTAATTCAAGAGTGTACTCGTGCTAAATTACTCCACTGTTTAGACTAGATGGCGATATTTTATTTAAAGCCTGAGCTCTGAAGACCACTTAAATTCGTTTTTTTTTTTTTTTTTTTTTTCAGAAATGGAAAGAACAATATGATGCAATTACTTTTGGGAAATGAGATGTTTCCTCACACACTGACGGTCTTGTATTACTGTAAGATGTGTAACATGAACCACGTCAGACATTAATCCACCACTCTAGTGTGTTTCAGTCTGTGTGTGTGTGTGTGTGTGTGTGTGTGTGGGGAGGGGTGTAATGTTTCACTACCTGGATAGGAGCCTACTACACATTCTGTTTAGAAAGTGCACAGCTGTGACCCATTTCTCTTTATCCGACTTGGGGGTCATTCTTTTCTTTCTTTTTTTTCCCCCCTCAGTGAGGAAATACTGGTGCTGTCAGGAAATGTGTTTTTCTCTCGACTCAGCTGCACACACACACACACACACACACACACACATTCCTCAGACAAAAGGCATGACTCAAAGATTTATTTATTTGACCTACGATTAAGTTTAGATGCTTTTATAAGTCCACATGAAATATGCCAGAAAATAGTAATAAGATTTGAATCCGTTTTAAGATCTTGAATTTTGTTTTGTTTTCAGACGTCTCGACTTACCTTCTCGGTTGTATGTTCCAGGTAATGGAGGACTTCGCCGTGCTCACTCCTGACTCTGCGTGGAAATGATTTTAACAGGCACCGACTAACACGGAGAGAAGAGAAGAGAGGGCTGTTGATGCGCATTCGGACTTAGTCGAAAACTTTTTCCGGGAGATCTGAACCTGACTCTGAGGACTTCGAGAAGAAGTGAAGGAACTTTCTGGTTGTGTGTGTGTGTGTATATACATATATTATATATATATATTTTTTAAAATTCTGAATCGGACTGAATCACAAAGGATATTAACCACGCACCATGCCGAGCTCAACCATCCGGAGGCAGATGAAAAATGTGGTCAATAACTATTCGGAAGCGGAAAAAAAGGTCAGAGAGGCGACCTCCAACGACCCCTGGGGGCCCTCCAGCTCGCTGATGTCCGAGATCTCCGACCTGACGTACAACGTGGTGGCCTTTTCCGAGATCATGAGCATGATCTGGAAAAGGCTGAACGATCACGGCAAGAACTGGCGGCACGTGTACAAGGCGCTGACGCTGCTCGACTACCTGATCAAGACCGGCTCGGAGCGCGTGGCCCTGCAGTGCAAGGAGAACATCTTCGCCATCCAGACGCTCAAAGACTTCCAGTATGTCGACCGCGACGGGAAAGATCAGGGCATCAACGTGAGGGAGAAGTCCAAGCAGCTGGTGGTCCTGCTCAAGGATGACGACCGGCTGAAGGGCGAGCGCTCGCAGGCCCTGAAGACCAAAGAGCGCATGGCGCAGGTAGCCACCAGCGTCGGCGGGAGCAGCAGCCAGATCGGATTCGGCCGCGGATCCAGCCAGCCGAACCTCTCCACCAGCTACTCGGAGGAGTACGGCAGGTCCGAGGGCTCGCCGGCGTCGTATCACGGATGTGAGTTTGTCTGGCGATGATGTCGTTTCTAAATGTGTTGTGTTGTTTAGCCGCGTACAGTGTAAGAGCATTACATCATCTATTGTTTATACGGCTGATCATGTGTAGTGTCTTGGAGGAACTGAAAACTTAGACAAGGCTCGATCATACTCTACTGAAATGCCAGTCAGCCTGCACCGAGCAAACTCGGGGATTAGAACCCACAACCCTAGAGGTGCGAGGCGACAGCGTTAACCACTTAAACCGCCTTGTTTATCGCAGTTTAATATAAACTTGCTAGATAATTCTGATCAAAAACCTTTACAAGGTATTTTCAAGCTGGCATGTATTTATTTCCTGTGCTCTGCTGTAAATTTCCTAATTTTCTTTTGGCACAATGAACCTCTATTTTTGGTCTTTATATTCGGTCTTTTCTGTTTGAGTCCGGGTCGCTGGACACGGTGGCTTGTTTGTGGCGGAGGTGGTTCTGTGATGGTTAAATATTGTGTATTGCTGATCAGAAGGTTGGTGGTTCAAGCTCCAGCACCACCTCACTGTTACCATCCACGCTGAACTGCAAGTGCCGCTATTGATTTATTTGTTGATTTATTATTTTTTTCATACACGTCTAATAAGGACAGGAATCACCAGGGAGCGACCCGATACGATATCACGATGACTCGATTCGATTTGTATTGCGATTCTGTATCACGATCTCATAAATATCCCGATTCAAGGTTTCATTGTTTTATTATGATTTTATTTACATCTCACCAGGTTAAAATTTAATCTCAACTAATCTTTCTGCACGTTGTATGATGTATAGCGAACCCAAAATACTTTCAAAGCATGGCCGATTCACACGGGATTGAGATCACAGGCGCCATCCACAATTCTTATAAATCACACGATGTCATCGGGTAATACCAATCCTGTGCGAATAGGAGTAAGAATTTATACTCCTACTGCTGTGTGAATAGTTTTGGGTGCACCACCTGCAGGATTATAAAGGAGCAGCAACATTTTCTTATTTGTGAAGGTTGCCAGGTCCGGTACTATAACGTAAACGTAGTTCGTGTCATCGGCCATCATCGCAATATAAACGGTATCGTTTCGAGATGATTATATCACGGACATCTGTTGTGCACTACATGTATATTTTGTTTCTTCATGTGGTACGTGACTTCATTTATTTATTATTTATAAAGCGCCTTTTTAGCTTTGGATCCGTCAGGTTTTATAAGAATACAGTTGTCGCTTGCTGTGATATCAGTCCATTCTGATTGGATTTATGGATAATACTTGATAAAAGATTTAGCTTACTTTTTATTATTTTTTTTATTATTATTTTTTTTTGTATTACACCTTTTGTAATTACGCTTACACTTTTTTTTTTTTTGCATTTGAAAATAACACCTCTGTTTTTTAGTTATCATTTCATTAGCTTTACATTTATAATTTGAGCATGCCGTGTGTTTCACTCCCCATTTGCCTCACGCTGGTTACAGGAAGCCAGCATTCCCAAATTCCCCAAGGCCCAGTGCACTGCTGTGATCCTGTACAGAGGGGAGGAAGGAGGATGCATCTCTCTCTCTCTCTCTCTCTCTCATGCCTTCTCCTTCCCCTCCCACACAGGATTTAAATCACTTTGGATGTCAGACAAGAGTTTACTGATAAAGGTGTGTGTGTGTGTGTGTATTAATTAGGTCTAAGGTGTTGGAACATAACGAGTACAGCATTTGAGACAAATTTTTAATTTTTTTACATCCTCTAATGTTTAGCATTTCAACTCGGTCTCTCAAACGTAGGCTATTAAAGCAGAGGAACAAGCAGCTGAGTCATTAAAGTAAAAGGCGGAGGGTGGAGTGGATAAAACCTCCGCCAGAAAAGCAGGACTGTTAACAGCGGAATGGTTTGCATTCCAGTGGAAATTTCCGGGAATTGTCCCTCCAGAATCAGTGAATGGGGCTTTCTGTTGAACGTAAAAGCAAACTTCAACAGGTTGTTTTTGATTAGGACGTTTCAGTGCATCAGTGAAGTAAGGGGATAAAAATAACAATAAAAAAAAAAAAACAACAGCCAGCCGGATATGATTTCTGATTTCTGGTGTCGTTCAGTCGCAGATGGATGAATAGCTTTAAAGGATTATAAACGGGAAAAAAATAATTGAGTGCATTAGATAAGTTAGTAAATAAAATATCTAGCCTGATTGCGGTGTGTCGAGTCGATGCGGTTATAATTTACTGATACTGACCGTGTGTGTGAGATGTGGTCAAGAGCTTCCTGTGTTCTGGGACGAGCAGTGCTGTTAACCACATGCATTGCACGCAAGGTAAATTCTTTTTCTCTCTCTGTCTTTTTTTTCTTTTTTTTTCTTCTTTCTTTCTTAGTGTCCACGTCCCGGGTTAACCCCCTCCAAGGATTCAGGCTTCACTCTTGTAATCTATTTTAGTTTTACTTTAGTTGCTGAAAAGTTTAATACGGTTTGTTTAAGATTAAGGTTGGGTACCGAAAACCGGTGCCAATACGGAACCGGTACCTATATAACCGGTATGTACCGGACCGAAACAGAACGC
>JAQMYK010000023.1:19367130-19379783 GCA_030014345.1 Clarias buthupogon | reverse complement strand
ATCACCTGATCAACCCCAGATCATAACACTGTCTCCAGAGGACTTGTACAGTGGACACTATACATGATCGCTTCATGCGCTTCCCTTCTCACCCTGACACGCCCATCACTCTGGAATAGGATCAATAAGGATTGAGAAACTTTTAAAACTTGTTAAAATACTTGTTACCAGCTGAAACATGAATCTCTGGAGTAATTATACAATCAGGAGCTTGTACACATTTGCTTATTTTCTTTTTTATCCCGTCACAACGTGTAAAACACAAACACATCAGGCTGCCTGGATACCACACATCTGATATTCATCTCTGAGTGTGTGTGTGTGTGTGTGTGTGTGTGTGTGTGTGTGTGTGTGTGTGTGTGAGTGACTAAAAAGTGATTTCACTTTCACTTTGATTATATCACTTCCATGCTATATTAAAGGCTCTTTATTTAAAGTAGGTGTGATTCTATTATTATTTTAATACACTCATGGCTTATAGCTTATTTTCCTGACATCTAACGATATCCTTTTTATGCTTTAGAGATTAATAATCAGAGCCTGTACAGACCCTGCAGGAGAGGAACTGAACACTAAATAACTGGTTAAGAACCAAACCATTTTAACCAAATGTGCTTATTTGGCAACTTGTTAGTCATTATAATGTTGTTGCATAATTAAATCTGATTAATGATTATATACTGGTGATTTCTCAACATCAACATTTTACCCTTATATTGAGTTCTGGCTCATTAGTCAGACTTTTCCTTCTCAGTGCTGCCACCTTGTGGTTATATTTTATATTGCACCATCCCAAAGCATAACATCATGCCGCTACAGGTCGAGTGTACAGTGCTGTGCTGTGCAGATTTAAATCATTAGACAAAAATTTTGATATGACACAAAGATAACCAGAGTAAATACAAAATGGGGGGAAAAAAACCTGTCCAAGCCTGCCTGGTCCTATGTGAAAATGTTATAGTGGTCCAGAACCATGAATTATGTGCTTAAACAGAACATTCTGAAGGAGAATGTCCGGCCATCAGTTCGTGACCTTGAGCTCACACACACACACATGATCTAAAACACACCAGCAAGTCCACCTCTGACCTCTGAACAGCTCAAAAATACAAAAAGGTTTTGGAGGGGCCTAGTCAAAGTCCAGACTTAAATCCGGTTGAGATCCTTAAAAAGGCCGTTCGTGTTAAACCCTTAGCTGTGGTTGAATTAAAACAATTCTGCAAAAAAGAGCGGGCCGAAATTCCTCCACAGCGTCCTGAAGGACTCATTGCCAGTCATCACAAAAGCTTGATCGCAGTCGTTACTGCCAAAAATGGCACAACCTGTTATTAGGGTTAGGGGCGCAATTACTTTTTCACATAGGGTCACACCTGTTTGGACAGCTTTTTTTCACTTAGTAAATGAAATCATCATTTAAAAACTGCATTTTGTATTTACTCGGGTTATCTTTGTGTAATTTAATTTGTGTGATCTGAACCATTTAAGTGTGACAAATACACAAGAAGGGGCAAATACTTTTTCACAGCACTGTATGTTCTTATCGGACATCAGACCGAAGACAACAGTGTGATCTGTGTGGGGTTTGATCGTGGAACGGTTGTCTGTGCCAGGTAGGTTTTCTCTGGGTATTTCTGTAAGTCTCAGAGAATGTTGTAAACGCACGCACGCACGCACGCACGCACGCACGCAGATGTGTCGAACACACTGAGAAGCTTTTCACCTCATCATGGTTGTAAAGAGCGAGTATTTGAGTTACTATATCGTTCTGCCATTTTCTCTTATTGATGAGATGTTTCGACTCACAGAACTACTGACTGAAAAACTTAAACCTTAAACATTACAAACCTTAAATTGTTACTTAATTACCAAATACAATGTGTTATTTCATAGTTTTGAAAAAATCCAGTATTGTTCTAGAATGTAGAAAATAAATCAATAAGCTGAATATTAAGTATTTGAGGTAACTGAAATTTAAATGTGTTTTTGGAGGATTTAATAAATGATTAGATTCCAGCTACTGCAGCGTCCTGTACGTTATATTAGTCCTGACTCAAATAATACTAACACCACTTAGTTTAATGCTTAAAAATCATCTTCGGATGTTAGGATCGCTCTCTTTTTCAGTAAACGGGCTCCGCCCTTTTGTCTGCTTATTATCTCTGTTTTGTTGAAAACTGCTGAGAAACTCGAGTCACAACGTGAATTAGAAGGCGTGTCCAAACTTGTGAAGGCTTCTTAATTCAGTTTGTTTGTATGTGATTGTGGTGTAAAGTGTTTAGTGAGTATAGAGGGAAATTAGAATTGGCCGCGTACAGTAAGTACGTTAAGCTCTAATCAATCACACAGTAATAAAACCTACTCATTACCTGATTAACAAAAAGGTGAATAATCATCATTACTGTCAATTGTAACATCACTATATTGTTTTATCCCAGCAGAACTCAACTCCAGTCCTGGACGACCTCCGTACTAAACATTTTAACACTTTCACAGCTCTCAGCACACCAGATTTAACTAATCTACTTATTAACAGCTTTTTCTTAATCGAAGTTGGTGTGGTAGAGCAGGAAAGGAGTAAAATATTCAGTGCAGTGGTGCTCCAGGGGCAGGGTGGAGACTGACTGGTATAAAACAAATACATTGGTATTACAATATACAGTAATCATGATTTACTTTTTTGTTAATCAATTAATGGGTACGGTATTATCTCTGTGTTATGTGATTGATTAGAGCTTACGGGGTGCTTTTGTCTAATTTTGTATTTCTTCTTCCACAACACTGTTGAATTCTCGACTCTGATTGGTCAGCATGTGTGCGTTAATTTTCTATAACAGTTGTCGGAGTAGGCAGCATGGGGGTGTTGGGGTTACCACGGTCGAGGGTTCGAGTTCAGCCTTCGGGTCTGTGTTTGAGTGTCTGGTTTCCTCAGGGTACACCAGTTTCCTCCCACAGTCCAAAAGACATGCAGCTAAGATTAACTGGCATTTTAAAATTGCTCACACACTCAGAGTGTGTATGTGAACAATGTTTATACAATATCTTTGTGTTAAGTGGCAGCTTATCATAATATAAATGTAAAAAAAAAAATACTGTTGTTGAACAAAGAAAATAATATGCGCTGATGTGGGGAAACTGTGTAAGGAGACTTTGTTTATGGAAGATTAGTCTCCAGTGTCACTGTTTTCAAAAGTAAATTTTCCTTTTCTTCTGCCAAGTCAGTGTGTTTTTTTTTTATTTCTCATTAACCTGACATGCTGCTTGAGGAGATGAGCGTTTGTAGCTGCTTTAACATACACAATGACTTGTTTTAAAGCTGTGCCACAACATTAAACTATAAACTAATAAAAATCTATGACGCATAATAGTTCAATCAGAGGGAAAGCCACCCTCCTGTGGTATAAGAGGAAATAACACATCAGGATGTCCTGTTATAGGATAGTAACCAACTGCGGGGTGGTAATAACATCACACCGTGCTATAGTTGATTATTTTCCTACAACAGAGTGTAACGTTACCATCACGTTTAAGGCGAGAGGATGTAAAAAGAGAGATGTGGTAGACGTACAGCCGAACGGATTGGTGCTTTTGAAAGTAATGTCCAGGGGGAAGTTCCACACCAGGCTCTGCGAGGAATCTCTTCCTTTCGATGTTATCTGAGATATTCCTTCCTCGAGTCCCTGCAGATAAGAACAGAAAAACATGCGACGGCGAGTCAAAAATAGTCCATACTCTGGCTGTAGAATTAACTTTTAGAAAAGGCAAATACATGATTTTTTTGACATAATCTTCTTGCTTTTCAATACACTCTGTCCATCTGTCTACAAGCTTCCGTACTGAATGCGCCGCTGTCTTCAGTTCTTCATCAAAAGTGAATCTTCACCCTCTATATGGAGGATACTTTAACACCTCAAAAAACAAGTGTGCAGACGTGCATTGTCACGCGAGATCACGACGCCCTCGGATAGTTTAGTCTTCAGCTCTTCAATAAGCGTCTCACTGTAACGAGCACTGTTGATTGTTGAACCTTTTCCCGGATAGTGTTCCAATACTTCTGGCCCTTGAAAACTGTAAGCGTTGATGAATTTCCCAGCTGATGGTAGACTTTTGAACTTTTTCTCGGTCGGCGATTGAGGATGTTTCTGTTCCAGACTCTGCCGTTTACTCTCGGGCTCGTAGTGATGAATCCGTGTCACGTCACCAGTAATGATTCTCTTTAAGAAACTTTCACCTTCATTAGAGTATCGCTCCACATTTTGTTTGCTTCTGTCACAAGCGTGGCGTCCATGTTTGTTCACACTGCAGTTATAAATGAACTGATGTAACACGTTCACACACACACCTGCACAGCAGTGACTGGAGAGACAGGAGTTTTGAACAGAAAGCGCTGATAAGTTTTAATATAACCGGAGTGCGGATGTTTCTTTCTAAGACCTGTCGTTTGCTGTATAGTGTTGATTTTAATACAATAGCAAGACTTATAACAAAGTGCAATAATGAATGGCATGTATAGGTGTTTATTTATTATTATTATTATTTTTTAAATTATTTATACTTACTGTTGTTGGAGCCCAGTCGTGTCCATATACGAAACAATACTTGCAATACAAGTCATCATACTCAGGAAACTAGAGACAGAGAAACAAACATGCATTTATTTATTTATTTATTTTGCAGTAATGTTTACTAACAAACCAAGGTAACATCGTCATGCAGTAAGTCTCTTACATTAGCTGTCTCGATTTGTCCGTTAACCATCAGAAGGAACACGGAGGGGTTATTTGAGGTCATTTTTACAACAATAATAAAACACACAACATGACAAATAATAAACACACTCTTTTTTCCTCGCAGCGCAGATTCACACACTCTAACGGCTGCTGGTTGCTAACAGTAATAACATCACCACTGCACTTCCGGTGCTAAGGACGCTCTCACTACGGATCTCAGCGAGGGACATTTTTAACGCAAACGCGATTTGTTATCTTTGGCTGCGTTCCATTCCGAAGTGTACTTCAAAGGCTGTCTCCTACTACCTGCTGTGAGTGTAGGGAATGTCGGTTACGGGACGTTCCCTCGACAAAGTTTCACTATTTGAAACAACACCAGTGCTGACGTCACTTCCTCTATGTGTTACCATGGTAACATAAGCACTTCGAATGCCTGTCGCTGCTGCTGTGGAGATTTTACACTACAGACATGAAATATTTAATAATTATTTAAATATTTTAAAATTTTAATTATTGTGTCCTATTGATATGATGTCGTCCTCGATAATAAATATATAAATCTTTTCACACCGTTCTTCTTGTTCGTTGGAGTTTATTGCAGGTTGGCAAACCGGTGCACACTAAACCGTGCTTTAGCACGCCCTCTACTGGCCTGGAGTCTGTGCTTGGCAGAAAACCAACTGCACTAAAGCCTCTTTATGAAACCTGTTTCTTTTAAAAATTTAATTAAATGCCCTTATCCTCTAATAAAGTTCCCTAATGTAGTGTTTTACCCGCCTTTTTAAAATAATAATATTAAAGCCATTCGTTCCTCCTTAAACATGCACATGTGGAACAGACGCTGACTGAGGTGCACAACTCACTCGAGTGTTTTCCAGTTTTTATAAAGTGTTTGATTGAGTCCTGTGTGCAAAGCCAAAGGTAAGACAGGTATAAACGGCTGCTTTGCTTTTATTCCTGGCCCGTTATCTTCTAAGGAAGGTATATATACAGTACAGCGGGTATAGAAAAGAATCACCCACTTTAAAATAATCACATTCTGTTGCCTGAATTGAAGACAGACATAGATTTCATTTCACAGTTTTCAAGGGCCTTGTTTCATACAGCTGTATTTACTCAGTGAAAGTATAAAAAAAAAGAAGTTACATTTCAGGAAATAACAGCCTCACTGATTTGGAAAGGGGCCACCCACCAAATAACCCACACAAAAACTGCCACCATCAAATTTAACTCTACTTGAGCTGTTCTGCAAAGAAGAATAGGTAAATATTGCTAAGTCTGGATTGTTATAGAACCTGTACATTTTTTGTATTTTATGTGTCCGTGTCTGTGAAGATTCTCAGTTGTCCAGGTGAGGTTATCTGTGGGTTTCGCCATGTCAAGTGGACTTCTTTATTTTTAGGAAGAAATATTTAACTTCTCATCCAAGCTGATTAGATTGTATATTATCATCCTCAAATCTGTGGAGGATGATACACATTAAAGGATGATAATATACAAATCTTTGCCTCCTGTTTTTTCATCCATCCCCAGGCAGATCAAGACCTCTTCACAAGTCCCCCAGGAACGCTACTTCTAAGGACTCCTCCTACTCGCTGGACATCTTTATGTCCCTAATCTCTTTTTATTGCTGGTTCTTCATAACAACTCTCTCCACCCTACTCTCTACTTAACTCTCCCTGCTTCACTCATTCTTCCCCTAACGAGGACCTCTGACTCTGGAGGATGTGTGGAACTTCCCTTGGATGCTATATGAATAGTGAAACATTTGGACCAAAAAAATGAAAAAAGAAGGAAGTCCAATTGACATGACTCAACTCCCAAATGCAGTTCATACATAAACTCTTACCTGCACATCCACCAGGTGGCTGTAGAAGAGCATCACAAAATTACAAGGCTAAAAATGACTGTTTTTGACCACAGGAGAGTCTCAGCAAAGCAGAGTTTAGCTTTTTATCCCATGTGACACACCAGATTTAATTTGCCAGCTTGTTAGCAAAACCAGCATGGGCTAATTTAATTTTATATTAGAAACAAATAAAATCTGTAGGCCAGTGGGTTTGCAGAACCCGGGTTTGACAGTCTTATTACTTTACAAGGGCCATTTATTCATATTTTCATTGGGCTGCCGAGACTGCAGGCTTTTATTCCACACCAGCTGGAACACATCTGATTTCAGTTGTTTAATCATTCGATCTAGGTCTTCAAAGGATGATTAGGTTTAAGTGAAAACCCGTATTGGTCTGGTACAGATAAGACTAGAGTCCCCTGATATTACCGAACACAAGTACAGGGCTGAGAAGATAGTAGACATTTCGGACCTCCAGCATTATTGTTGTGAAAAATATTATTAATAGCGTCCCCTTGGACCCATTGTGCACTTATAGCCTTTGTTATTATGCTCTCCATGTGCACTCAATGCCTGTAGACTACGGCGACCTCTCTCTAGCACCTGCACATTTTCTGAGGGTTGTACAAGAGCTGCTGTTTATAAAGACAATTCACTAAGGGTTAGTGTCACGTGGCAGAAAAATGCTGAAAAAACAAAACAAACTAAAAAAAAAAAAAAAAGCCAAACCAGTGTACCCGCTTCCAGGAAGGCTGAATGCTGAATGTGACATTTTACAAACCGGAGTAAAAAAAAAAACAAAGACCAAGTGTGCTGCAGAGGAATCAATATTAACATCAAAGATCAGATGGACCACATTTTACTGTAGGTTTGTGTATTAATGATGCACTGCGCCACTACACTGTATGTAAATCTCTCCAGCACTATATCAAGAGAAATCGGCTGCTGTATGGTTTAAGTGTGTCCCAGTTCGAGGCGTCCTCGACTGTTGCCAATTTTCCCACTCAGGGACCAGGTTCTCTGACTTTCAGCTACTATTTATAGGACAGGCTTGTCTGTACTACTTAAATGTCCTTAGCAGGACCTGTATCTTACTTTTTTTAGACATGAGATCTGATAGAGGCTTTTCAGTAGGTTATGATTTTTTTTTCTCATATGAACTGTAAATGCAGTTTAATATTTGAACAATTTCCTTCTCTAAATCCTGACCTTTTTATGTATAATAACACTGAAATGTCAGCGTCGGTACCCCAAATCTTAACACCATTTAACAAATATAAACATTTTAACATGTCAGTATTGGTGCTAGTTTAACACCTTTCTCTAATGATATTTCACACACCTAATTAAACCATTTTGATAAAACGCTGTAAATGTTAATGTGTTAATAAAAATGCCATATTCTCAAGTCTATTATCTACTACTAAGTACCAAAGGATGCCAGGTCTACCCGAGTACTACAGTAAAACACAGCACTGTACACCACTCTATAAACAGTACTGTTACACATCTAGCCGTGTACACGTGGTTTTTTATTAGAAATTAACAACCTTTTCATATAGTGTGTGTGTGCCAAACGTCCATACATAGGGGAAATAAAAAATAATTAAGCAATTACATGCATAACACCAGCTGTGTTAACATGATTTCATCATGAGTGGGATGAGATGACTGTGTGTGTGTGTGTGTGTGTGTGTGTTTACAAAGAAATTATGTAAAAGATGTTGGAGTAAACAAGAACTTCCTATAAAATGAGAAATCTCCTTTACCACAATATTAGCGTGAACGTTTTGCTATTAACGAGCTGCCTAAGTTAGCCTTTCTTCATTGCTAATGCTACGGTAGACTAGCATTGATAGCAGTAGCTAACACAATATTCTAGGCAGCAAGTCGAATTCTAGCTAATGTAATAAATACTCCAAACTTTCAGGCAAAGATTGAATATTTCACGTAGATCTTTGACAGTTTTATTTACTTGCGGATGCGGTTTGCTGCCTCTGCCCAGGCCTACTGTGAGTCAAAATATATGTGTATAACACACACGTTGATACAATAAGACAGCAAAGGCAGACGGCTTTAGCCTTTATTTATTTATTTATTTATTCAGAGCTGAAATTCAGTGCAGTTAGTACAGGTCGTAAAATATGAGTAGTACGATACATAATACAGAGCATCCACAGTTCACTATCATATATAACTGTTTAAAGGCAATCATTTATCTTCTTAGTGTAATAAAAAAGATTAGTTGTTATATATATTAAAAAGCACTAGACTGTTCCCAAACGACTGGGGTTTAGTGGAGCATCTGTTCCGTGTTCCGTCCTGAGTGTTGTGGAGAGGCAGTCAGCCTCACTTAATGCTGAAATTAAAAGGCCACTTAAAAGATGTCAGAGTCATTATTGTTACTGTTACACACTAATGCACTCGAACAAAGCGAACTGGAGACAGCATTTAGGGACTCGTGTATGTATATATGTTATACTATAAAAGTCCCTGCTGAACGGGATTTAGGATTATACTCACCGTAAATCATTGTACTGGCGTTATACAGTAGTTATATATTGAGGTTATGTGGATTTGCAGCTGCTCCAGGGAACGCTGGGTGTGGAGAGTTTAAGACTCCACTCTGACAGCTCAGCCATTAAGATTACATATCTATATATCTAACATATAACCTTGTTTTTGGTGATACTTCTGCTTTAAAGCACTGGTTCTATGCGTTTATATTCTGGGACTGCCACAGATCTTGAGCTCTTAAACCGCAAGTATTCAGCTACATGATTAGATTGGATTGTAGCTAAATGTTTTATTGAATTGGATTTCGCTCTACTTGTCTCATATTCCTTTTGTCTATGCGGTTTTTTATTGCTCTACAGTGGTACTGTTGGGCCTCCAGTCATTCTTTCATGTATTCTCAAGCGCTACACATAGCCAGCTTACTAACCAGCTACCATCCTGAGGGTTCCTGGAATAATGCGTACGGTGTATGCATGTTAACTTTACCTGCAGCTAGCATAACAATGCTGGAAATGATCCCTTGCAGCTGATACAAGTCTTCAATTGATGTACTAAATGTCTAAATTAGACGCTAGTCTACTGCGACCCGATAAGAACGACCATATCAGGTCTGGTGAATCCACTGCCATTTGGATAACAATACAAATGGTTTGAGTGGGTACAGGTAATATTCTCCCCTTTCTTAAACAACAGTGCAATGCTAAACGCCAAACCTGTCAATCTGGATCAAATATTTAAAACATGGGCTTAGCAGAGTGAATTGCACTCAGAATATTTTATCCATCTTTTCCTTCCTCCATTTTGACATCCTTGCTCCTTAAATTGGACAGAACCCATTGATATTTTGCTCCAGACTTGGGTTTGCATGAAGGGAGTAGGTATTCAAAAGTCTTGGGCCACATTTCTTTATATTTATTTAAATTAATTGATGTAGATTAAACTAAAGAAATTGGAACTCGTTTTATTGCGACAGGCTGCAAAGTTCCTAAAAGTACCATTTTAAAACAGGTTGTTTATGTAACAGCCTCAGCAGCGACCTCATTTCCCCTCTCGTCTGTTCCAACCCCTCAGCATTCAGCATCAGCAGTAACTAATCACCGGCCTGATCATCTGTCATCATCTGAACCTGTTTCTCACTGGGTCAGGACTTAAGTTAGATGTATTTTATTTATGCTTGAATGATTCAAAGGTCACTGTGTGGCTTAATAAATGAAAAACATTCCTCTGAAACTGCTCAGGTACAGGGACTGGACTCAAAATGACAGACAAAGGAAAGTCCTTCAGGAAGCCTAGAGAACTGTTCCTCAAGACTACATTAGAAATATAAGAAGGTCTGACTCTTAGAAAATAAAATATGAAGGGAGGGGGCTCAAGAGTTTTGCACAGTACTGTACAGAAAATTCCTCAATGGCATGTCAAGCCAGAACGCTCGATTTGTCCTTGAGATGCAAAAGTTTTGAGGCCCTGTGTGTGTCTGAATGCTGTGTGTGTGCCACGTCTATCGATTTATGCCTCCTTCCATCTCCAATTAGGTTTAAAAGTATAGTTTATTATGAAAGCTTATAGCTATATTGCTTCTCCATTAGCCAGAGTGTAGCTACATGATAGCATAATGGCCAGACGAGCGGGTCACAGCGGATTTGAGCACACCAGATTATGGCAAGTAAAATGTTGAGATGCGTTTCTGCCCATTACTTAATTACATATAGAGCATAAGTGGCTCTCTTCTTAATGGTTCTTGGAATCGTGCCATCAATTATTAATGAATAATAAATATTTCACCAAAAAACGATCGCATGATTGCATATGAGAAGTCATCGTGACGATGTTTAGCCATTTCCCTATAACGGGCGACCGAGGTGTAGATGGGACTTGATGCCTTTCAGAAGGGATTATGGATATTATGGGCTGCAGCTAAGCCACATTCACTTTGGGGCAATTTGCAGGTTTGCTAACCACTAAATCTGTGGGAGTAATGGAGCAAGCGGAGGACATGCTGCAGTCTCAGATGCCATTTAGTTTCATTAGCAATGACATTTCCTGCCACGGCCGATCTCTCAGGAAATGAAGTCAAAATTCCATTAATCCATTAACTTCCCAAATGCATTGTGCTGGCTTACTTCAGCATCCAAAACAGAGAACATGCAAAGCAAATATCAGTGTCGCTCCTCTGATACAATGCCAGGAACTCATTAGAAGCGGCGTTTTTTGTCAGAGTGCTTACATAATGGTTCCCCAAAATCGTTTATTATTTCAAAACCCTTTGTCTCTATTCTGTTGAGAAGTGTAAGAAAGCAAGAAGGTTTAAAAAAAAAAAAATCTTTTTCTTTTGTTCTTTGGAAAAAAGCAAGGACAGATGATAATAGGGAAGATAAATGCGGTGAACTTAAGATCAACTAAATTTAATGAGCTTCTCCAGCTGTAAGTCATCAGTCATGACCTCAGAATACTGACCTGCATTTAAATAAAATATGACTGCCGTCAGGTTTCATCAGTTTACACACTGTCTTCATTTATTTTGGCGCTCTACACAATGTCATGGTTGAACAGTTTTGAAAAATGAGTCAATGTTTAAAACCTGGTTTGCGAAACCTTTGTGTGGAACCTGATGTGAAATGGTGTGCGGAATAGTTTTATATTTTCGAGTACAGCCCGAACTCCAGGATGTGCACTGACGCATCACCTGAGTCTAATTTCCCTTAGGGCAAAAAAGAGAGAAACGCTGTATGTGCAAGTAGGGTTTTTTAAAATTATTTTTTATCCTATCAGTTGTGCATATTCTACATGGATGACTAGAGAAAATCAATTTTATTTGAACAGACGATGGATATGTACATCAAATCAGGGGGCAGTAGGTCCAAGATAATTACAGTTTGACTGTGCATAAACTTTACCTTTAGTTTACCGTCCAGTTCTTTGAAGTACATAATATCAGTAGCCTGCAGGATCCCATAGGCAATAAACTCCATATTTCAGGAGCTGCGATGCCTGTGCTGAAATGACCCGTCGACTTTGAAGCTGACGTGCGGAGAAATAGAAGAAGAAGAAGCTGTTCTGATACTTTGAAATGCTAAGGTCATGCTGCATAATTCTCTTCTGTCTTAGATCAGGAACATCAAGCTCACGTATTGAAATCCCACCGAGACGTGTTCTCAATATTTCAATAACAGATAACGTTCTGTGCATGAAGGTCTCGGTAAAGAGCTGATAGGTCGAGTTAAATGAGGGAAGCGCTAATGTTTTTCCTCCCAGTTTGTTTGCACAATGGAATATGAAGTTCAGGTTCATTTACTGTATGTCAACATGTAACAATAAAGTCCTACATTAAACAAAGGGAAACAGTGACGAGTTTCCTTGTTCTTACTCACACTGTACATTTGTTGTAACTACAGATTCAAGAGCAAATCGTTATTTGGTCCAGTGAAAGGATTAAAGGACAAGTTTATTTAATTAACATTCAGAAAGACTATTAGCCAACAGAGGTACACTACCGTTCAAAAGTTTTAGAACACTTGCAAATGTCTTTGTTTTTGTTTAGTGATTTATTTTCTACATTCTAC
>JAQMYK010000023.1:19338463-19361215 GCA_030014345.1 Clarias buthupogon | reverse complement strand
AGTAAAGTATAGATACCCAAAATTTCTACTTAAGTAAGGTAACGAAGTATTTGTACTTCGTTACTTGACACCTCTGGAAAAGACGAACACATATTTTCCGACATAATCTTTTTGCTTTTCAATACACATTGGTCGGTTTACGAGCTTTCGTATTCCCTCATTCAAAAAACGTTTTCGTCTGCGAGCCACGAATGCACCGCTGTCTTCGGTTCTTCATCAGAAGTGAATCTTCATCCTCATAGGGCTGTTTTCCGGAGACCAAACAGATGAAAGTCTAATGAAGTGAGATCAGGACTATAGTGAGGAGCTTTAACACCTCAGAGTGTCGACAGTGTGGACAGAAGTGTGCGGACGTGCATCGTCACGCGTGATCACGACGCCCTCGGAAATCGGTCCTCTGTGTTTAATCTGAAGTTTAGTCTTCAGCTCTTCAATAAGCGTCTCACTGTAACGAGCACTGCTGATTGTTGAACGCTTTTCCCTGATAATGTTCCAATACTTGTGGCCCGTGAGAACCCCAGAAAACTGTAAGCGTTGATGAATTTTCCAGCTGATGATCGACTTTGGAACTTTTTCTCGGTCTGCGATTGAGGATGTTTCCGTTCCAGACTCTGCCGTTTACTCTCAGACGCGTAGTGATGAATCCGTGTCTCGTCACCAGTAATGATTCTCTTTAAGATACTTTCACGTGGGGCGGCCATTTTTGCTCGCACCGTACTTACAAATGAACTGACAACTAACACGTTCATACACACCTGCACAGCAGTGACTGGGGAGACGGGAGCCTCGAACGGAAAAGCGTGGATAAGACAGAAGTTGTTTGACTCACCCTCATACGTCAGTCAGTTACCCCTCATTCAGGTGCGACAGTGAATAAAACACGTACGTGAATTATAGCTTCTCATGTCTGGAGCCACAGGGAACCGTAAGCTTTTCCTAGGGAACTCAAGGCACAAGGCGGGGGAACGCCCTGGATATAGTGCAGACCAATCACAGGGTACAAACTTACACACACATCATACACTGTGGGAAATCTGAAAATGCCGATCAGCCTACAGCGCATGTCTTTAGACAGTAAGATACTTGGCGGAAACGTGATATCAACACACGGATGGAATGCAGTTCACCGTTCACAAAGCAGCTCTGAGCTCCTGTAGAGGAAACTGGCGACTCACATGGCTGCTGATCAGAGCTGAAATCCAAGCTTGATAAATCTTTCACTTTAGGCCCCTTGGAAAAAGTCTTAAACCGCGACAGCTTAGCTCAAACGTCCGTCTCTTCGGATTACATCGTTCGCCGAATAAACCTAAAAAATGGCACGCGCGAATGAAACACAATATCTCTACCTTGTAACATTATGAACGGCATTGTTATTTTGTAAAGCGTAAACGTACATCCATCCCAAATAGGATTTTCAAAGGACAAAGGTTGCTTAGCAACTTTCTCTTCTGCCTTGTTTTTTTTTCCGTTTTCGCTTTGCAGTAGGGGAGACAGCGTGACTAGGTATTATTGTACCTTTCACACCACAAACTGCAATTTGCACAGCTCTTTAAGCCCTCAGTCACATTAGAGAGACCTGTTCAACACACTCTCCTGCATCCACACACACACACACACACACAGATTAGCCTGCAGCAAAGTGCGTATTCACTAGCCATGATTATTTCACCTAAATGCAGATATGAAATTGCGTGACGTGGTCATGTAAATATTTGATTTGCTATTAGAAGACGCGACGTGACAGGAATCGTGACGATACTTTTATTATATCCTTTTTTTTTTTTTTTCTAACTCAGAAGACTCAGACAGAATACTGAATATAAATTAGAGAGCAGAGTACTTCGCATGAGCCTTGGAGACAAAGTAAAAAGCTTATTGATGATCACCTTGCAGACGGAGCAGTAAAACACTTTAGTTAATCATGTTGAGCCTCTTAAATGGTTCAGGCTTTACAGAACCGCCTCTTAAATAAAAATGATGCTCTCAGCCACAGGTGACATATGCAGAACTGACCCCATACATGCACGACAGCAGTCACATTGATATATCATAAATAAAAAAAAATATATATTTTATTTAGGCTCTAAGAGACGAGTTGAGCATTATATCCAATACTTTTGAGCCTGCCGTCAATCAGGACCTGATTAGCAATCCACACCTCAATGAACGCTGCAATAAAAGCATTATAGAATGTGTTACCCTAACGATGTGTCCTGCCTCGCGACAGCCTGTGTCAACAAGCCATCGTACTGTAGTTAATTGTAACCTTGTTAAAACACTGGACCGAGTTCACGTAAACAGAGACATTTGTATTCCACACATTGGAGACTGATGGCGAATACCGTTAGTGCTTGTTTGCGGAGACCTGTCAAAACACTCCGGGGATACGACGCACTAGGACCGAGAGCTGTCACACTCCGTAAAGGTGAACAGCACAAAGGGTCCCGTCCAAAACAGGCCCGGGGAGGAATGTGGTGTTTACACGAAGACAGGCGTGCTTTCTCGTCGTGCAAGAGCATGTGTCCTTCTCTAGCCGGACATCACTCCGTCTGTGGAGTATCCAAGCTCTGACAGTTCTAGAAAGCAGAAGTGTTTAAAGAAGCTCGAGATGTCCTCCATCAGCCAGTCTAACAGAGATGTTCACAAACACTGCTCTTATTTAATGTGCAATACATTGGAAGTCATTTCTCCTGTCTTAGGGTTTAACCACCGCACCAATTTGGCCAGGCTTGGTCTGTCTGTCATGCCAAATGGAGGCCATTTCGGGTGCACTCGAGTAATCTAGGCAGTCAACAGATGACAGAACAGACGCCTGCCGAGTCTGTTAGTAAAACAGATGCAGTGAGTACAGGGTGGGGGTCATTTACTCTCACGCCTTTTAAACGCTGCAACCACATTGGAAATGGGGGATGGACCCCAATGAGCTTTAATCAGTTGACTGTTCAAAATTATATATATATATATACAGTATGTATATACAGTAGGTATAGGTATGATAACACCCCACTCCAATTAGACTTTTGAGGTCATTAACTCAAGGATTCACATATTTTTTCCATTAGCACTATAAGATTTTTAATCAGTGTGTTCAATAAAGACATGAAAGATCAGATTTTGTTTTTGTGGCACATTATATTTGTCAATACTCTTCACTATTAATTTGATCACAAATTAATGCAAAAAAACGTGAAAATAATTTTTGAATAGTCAACTGTAAATCCTATATATGAACAATACGTAAACGTTTATTATTCAGTCGTGGTAGATCCAGGGCCCGTCCTAAAAACACAGGATTTGATGCGGGAACACACCCTGGATGGACATGCAGACACACTTTGGAGCATCCAATCCACCAATCTGTACACTGATCAGCCATAACATTAGGACCACCCACCTAATATTGAGTAGGTCCCCACTTTGACGCACTGTGTGTTCTTACACCTTTCTATCACAACCAGTTCATCAATCAGATCTACACTGGCGCTTCTATTGGCTCGAACTACACTGGAGCCTTCGTCCACATGTGCATCAGTGAGCCTTGGCTGCCCATGACCCTGTCGCCAGTTCACCGCTTTTCCTTCCTCGGATCACTTTTGTCATGTTCTGACCACTGCAGACCGGGAACATCCTCCAAGAGCTGCAGTTTTGGAGTTGCTCAGACCCAGTCGTCTAGACATCACAATCTGGCCGTTCTCACGGTAGCTACACTTTCAATATCTCGTTACGATGGCGGCTGAAAGTGGACGTGATAAATTAGGCAGCAAGTACATTTTATTTTTCCTGAAGTCGATGTGTTGGAAGCTGAAAAAAATGGGCAAGCGTAAAGGATTTGAGTGACTTTGACAGGGGCCACATTGTGGTGGCTAGAGCAGTGATCCCCAGTCACTTGAAGGCCATTAAAAGTGAGTTTGAGACAACTTCAACTCTGCTGACGTTCTGGATTAAAGTCTCAATGGATTAAAGTGAAATCACCACAAAAGCACTAAAAGTCCTACTTCCATTTCCAGCAAGCTGTCTTTGTGAGACGGGGTTGTCTGCGGTGACAGCAATGAAAATGAAATTTCGGTTCAGACTGGACACGAGGAATACACTTCAGGTGTCACTGTCCTCCATCACTACTATATGGGAACATCTCGTTACATGGGAATAAGCTCCTGGCTCACACTAATTCACCGCATTATGGTGTAATATTTATTACGCACTTTATTATGCGCGTGATGGCCAGTCCGTGGAAAACTGTCTTACATAAAACCGGTGAACTGGCGACAGGGTCATGGGTGACCGAGGCTCACTGATGCACTGGCTGGCCCCAGTATAGTCTGATCCGATCCAATAGAAGAGCTGCTGTAGATCAAATTGATGAAAAGGTTAATGCTGGTTCAGGTAGAAAGCAGTCAGAACACACAGTGCATCACTGTCATGGTGATAAAACGGGGACCTACTCAATACTAGACAGGTGGTCATAATGTTATGGCTGATCGGTGTACTTTTGTCACTTATACAGACACTGGGGGGAAAAAATGTGTGGACCATCAACCAATCTCAGAATCGAACCTGGTTATTATTATTTTTTTCAATATCTTATATAAATTGCTACTAGTGTGCTGGAAAATATAACCTGATTTAGACCTGCCGTCTTTCCAAATTGACTTTGATACGCCTTTTTTTTTTTCCTTTTCTTAAATAACTGTCCTCACTAGAATCTTGGCACTTGTTTGTTTGTTTCTTTCCCTGCCAGCTTCATGCACAAACCATCTCATGAGTCAACGCCCAATCATCTCACGAGGACTGTATGCCATCATTATGCTGTTGCTGTATTGTTGCATCACTCCGCATGAGTCGTATTCTCGAGCTGGTAATGTGATGATGTGCGAGATTTATGTCACGAATTCTGTGTTGAGCAAATTGGACGGCGTTGTCATGCGCTCACTGTTCACCTGCAGCCACACATCACGATCACGCTTCCTGACAGGCCTTAACAGATCACCCAGTGGATGTGAATCTCCTGATTAGCAGTGATAATGGGGAAGGGGAGTGGGGGGACGGGGGGGTGGGGGTGGTGGTGGATGATGAACATAGACTCGAGTTCACTGCGTTACATATCGGGAGCTGCTTACTCGAGTCTGTATATGATCTTGTAGTTAATTGCATTCGCAAATTCTCTTCGCGATATTTGAATATGCACTAACAACTATTTTTAAACCACTGTATTTGGAAGGTTTCCCCCAGGTGACAGTATCGTCAGTAATCTATTAAGCTCTACAGGTCTCTTATGCATCATAAAGCTGTGTGTTTAATTTGTAATGTGAATCCGCAGCATAAATCACTGCGTCTCTTTGTCAAAATATGAAGCGAGTGTTCAATATTTCCATAAACCTGATAAAGAGAGAGACAGTCAGTTGTCCAGTCCCATGCTGTCGAACAGTGATCTCCCACTCCCAGCAGGTACACGGAGGTTGCTGATCAGACTTACTGCTTGCTCAGTACATCGACTGACTCTATGCATCCTTTTTAATAAGCCCTGTCATATTAGATAATGATTTTACTCTGGATTTTGTTTTTGTTTATGCACAACGCCAAGAAAGATATCACTGACATTTAATAAAACTGTCTCCAGACACATTAATCATAACCTAAACGGAAATGAGGGTAAATGACCGAAGGCTCGAAGCGGCTGGTGAGATTACTGTTCAGAAAATCACTGTTGCTTTTTTTTTTTTTAAATCGTATTAATATTTGTCGATAGTGTTCAGATCATCTGTATATTACATTCAAACAAAGAATAAGGTGTACAGAAAATCAGCTTGAACCACTTAAGCTCTCAGATTATTATTATTAGTTAAGCCTATTATTCAGTAACTAATATTAATGATTCAGTCACGCAAACAGTCAAAGCGTCTAGGCGTTTAAGGGGTTAAATTTAAACCAGCAAATCCTTTTTTTCTTTTTTCTCATATGAAAGTCCATAAAAAAAAAGATCTCAAAGGATTCCTGGGTTGTAATGCATCGGCTGTATGATAATAATGTGAGAATACCACGGAGAGTGATGTGCATCGAGGATAATGATGTGATTGACCCCTGTGCCCCCTTGTAGCTTAACCGTGTTATCATGAAGTAAAGTCTTTTTGTTCTGTTCTTCACGTTACTCAGTTTACCGCCTGCATTTATAAGAGCATCACTTTAGATCCAGATTCCTCCTCACAGATTCGGATTCATGAAGCTCACGAGCATTAAGACAGTCGTCCTCTCTCACGCACCTCTCATCTTTCAAAACCAGCCCGTCTTTACTTCACCAGCTAGAAACAGTTCAGATCTAATAAGGAAGTCAGTTTATGAAGTTTCTAGGATAGCATTTTGTCTTTTTTGTGCTGTTCAATCTTTCCTTTCTTTACTTGCACCAAATAATTTGTTTGGTAATGCCCTTAATCTGTACACTTAAATACACATATACACACGACTAATATACTGTACAGAACATAAAACAATAAGATCATTTTAGTTGTCTGTATTATAATTTTTTTCTATTATCCTTTTCTTTTAGTGATCAAATCCAGATTTCAGATAGAATAACTTCTTTAAGATTTTAAATCAAAGGTGGTTTAAAAAATATTTCAGTATGCTTAGTATACTATGTATAAGTATATACTACGGTCTATTTTTCATCCAAGAATTGACTGTGATATTGTTTTATCACAGAGCCATAACCTCGGTCACATGTTTGGGCCAATTAACGTTTTCATCTGTTAGGAAACAATTTAGAGTTTTATGCAGACTTTGTTTAAATGGAGTTATATTTTTTATTTATATATCACCCGTATTAAAGTAAAGCAATGACATTTCTAGATTAATATAGTTTAAATTTCTAGATAGATAGATAGAACTTTAATGTCATGGCACAGTACACTACCAGCCAAAAGTTTGGACACGCCTTCTAATTGTGGTTTAATTATAATTCTAGTTCTATTACATAAGTATAATATAAGTATAATAATTTTAGTTCTTTCTACACTGTAAAAATGCTAAAGACAGTTGATATACTGTGTATATATATATATGTGTGTGTGTGTGTGTGTGTGTGTGTGTCCTTCATAACGGATCTAATCGGAGGTGCTGGTTGTTAATTGCCGATGCTAGAGCCAGTCTGGCCATTTCTGACCTCTCGCATCAACAAGGCATTGTTGCCCAGAAAACTGCTGCTCACTAGATTTTTTTTTCTTTCTTTTCAGACTTTCTCTGTAAACCCTAGAGATGGTTTTGTGTGAAAATCCCAGTAGATCAGCAGTTTTGGAAATACTCAGACCAGACCGTCTGGCACCAACAACAGTGCCACATTAAAAGGCAAAGTCACATGCCAGAAATCCTGATACACAAAGCACACAGCTCGGGACAACTACTGGATCATCCTCTAGTTCACATTCGGAGACTGATGTACTATATAATGCGTACATTTTTATCTACTTATATAATGAATCCCTAAAATATAAGAGCGTGTGTACTGTATGTCGAGTTCACCGTCACTACCACTGGATTGTGTAACTCTTCCTATACCATGTGACCGGCGTGGATCGTGTCGACCCTCTCCTGCTATAGATTTTGTGATGGTTCATCAGAAGGCCATAGTGAAGGAGCTTCTGACCACCATGAAATTATGGATTTCAGCCATGCTATCTCCAGATGGCAGTTTTTGATGTAGTTCTCTCATGGGTAGACAAGACAGTCAGTGTATCGTACAGCTTTTCTATTCCGTATCATCTGTTAACAGCTCTTACAATTCCCTGTGTAGAGGAGAAATGAAGAGACCAAAAGAGGAAAAAAGAAAAGGTGACAGCACGTTTAAGAATATAATGGTGACTTAAAACAGATCCTTTACAGCTTGGGCTATTTTAATCCAAGAAATGACTTCTATATAATTTTATCTTAGAGTCTGAGATATGAAAGGATAGGGTTGAAGTTTACTTCAAATGTGTAAAGGTTGCTCCTAAGGAAGGGAAAAATTTATAAAATCATGTTGTTTTGTGAAGAAGGCTCAGCATAGGATTCTTTTAGGAAGCTTAGGCCCCTTACATATTCAATGAACCACTGAGCATTTCTTTTTGATTGAGAGCTCAGGCAAACTAATGGATCGTCCTCGGAAATGGATTTGCAGTCGTGTATCCAAACAAAACCCAGTATTAGTGCTGATTTTTATTATTATTATTTTATGTTATACATATCTAACAGAAAATGTGTGCACCAAAGAAGCTACTACTGAAGTTTATGCAACATGAAAGTGACCGATCTTGCTTTTTTAGATGATTTTATATGTGCCACATACTGTAGAAGGCCATTTTTCAGCGTTATACTGTCTCGCTTCAAACAATATTCAAATTATTCCCATTTCTAAATGAGTATTGATACTGAAATTGGTGTAAGCTTTTAGAAGCATATGACCTGTAAAAAAAATTGTTGCTTAAATTAAGGTATTCTGCGCAAAATTAAAGATTTTTTGCTCTCCAGAAGAGTCTGTAGTGTCCGTAACCATTTTCATTGTCATATCAAATTCATGTTGCAATATCTACAACAATGTTGCATTTTAGAATAATACACTTCTTCAGGTTGATGTCTTTTCATGTGAAATCGAAATTGGCCAAGTTTCATCTGAATGACTATTAAGATCATTGAAAGATTTGAATAATAATAAAAAAAAAAGTTACAGACACTACATAAAAGGGCACGAAATTGTATTTAGCAAATGTGTGTTTTTTTTTTTATCTGATAAAAATTTAAACGTGTATGCATATTTACAAAAAACGAAGAAGCATGGATCAGGAGATAAGAAGAATAAAGTGTTGTGAAAAAATGGTGTTACCTGTATATGACCCTAATTGTGTTTGACCCTCTCTCGCTATAGATTTGTGATCGCGTCATCAGGATGCCACGGCGAAGCAAACATGCAATCAGAGCTTCTGACACTATGAAATTATGGATTTCAGCTGCGCTATCTCAAGATGGCAGGTTATGATGTTGTTGTTGTTGTTTTTCATGGGTCGACAAGATAGTCTGTGTTTCATACAAGCTTTCTTCTGCTTATCGTCTGTTAACAGCTTTCACACAGCCCTGTGGAGAGATTGAATGTTGTTTTCCTGATGCCATAATTTCTCTAGACATGCTCTCCAAGGTCTATAAAAAATGTCTGTGATGTGAAACATTTAGCCTTTTATGATTAAAAGCTGGATCTTTGTATTTTATGAATTTGAGTCCTGGAAATAGACGATAGACAATATTGTAATGACTAAAGCGTTGGAACGTCTGTTCGTCGGCCGTCTCACGGATCCTTGGGTTCGATCCTGACTTCAGGTTACTGTCTGTGTGGAGTATCGCATGTTTTTCCCCAACTTCAGATTCTCGGGTTTCCTCCTATGTCAGTCGGTGGACCGGATATGATAAAACTGCCCCTAGGTGTTAGAGCGTGAGAAGGTTTTTTCCATGATGCCCTGGAGCTGCAGGACAGACTCTGGAACCTTTGTGACCTTGACCAGGATAAAGTGAAATACAACATTCTATACAATTCGCACAGAGTTACAGTTATATTAATTTCACTAAGCGATGCCAGAACATTTTGGCAAGACAGGAACAGCAGACATTTGGTTTGTTCAGGATTAAGTGGCCATTTTATTTATATCTATATATGTATACTGTATATCTAAGTGGTGCTGCGGCTCAGCAGGAAGACGAGAAAAATCCCTGGAAGTGTCAGTAATCATGCTTAGTATTCCTTTTTTTTAGCTAGGCATGCTCTTGGTGGAAAGCTTTTCAAGATTTATGCAAAGGCTGCACTTATTAGCGGTCTAATAAGTTGACTGAACTTTCATACTCATCATGGCATCGTGTTGCATTTATTAATATCAAAGCTGTGAATAATGTATGTAATGAGTTACCTATCACAGCTTTTTATTTATTGCGACAAAAATCAATGTTTAACCCAAATGGCTACTGGGAACAACAAATTCAGAGAAGTCTAGTCAGTAGTTCCTTTGCTTTACGTCCTCGTGTGTGTTCGGGCATTTCATAGAAATACGGTCTTTGCCGTATCTGAGCCCATCAGCAGTCAGATGTACAGGTGTGAGACACGGCAGGCTGCGGAGCCACGCTTCAATAAGGAAAGACTGTTATCACAGCTGGATGTAGACTTCCCATGTTCTTTATCTATCCACTCTAAGCAGTGTGCTGCTTTGGATCACAACCCACATATTAAACTCACACACGGTGTACCACATGAAAGAGGTTTTTATCTGAAAGGGAAGGCTGAATAATAAGCTTACAAATGCACTTGGTCTTTGACTAAGTTTGATACTGTATAAACAGAAGTCTAAAGACATAAATCATCATATGCGTACTGTACTTCTTTCAGAAGACTTTAGGATGAGCAAAGCCTATGCTTATGCTCTATACAGTACATTATGTGTTTGTTGGATATGTGACTTGGTGCGTTCCCGGACTGAATGGTACGCTGATAATGATGTTTGTATGTACATGTACAGTCTAAATATCCAAGGCTCATTCAAAACAGCATGACTGTTGAATACATTAGAAGTATTCAAATACTATTAGTCATCCTTAGAACCCGAGCACAGTTTTACCAGACTCCCACACCGGCTTTACAGTCCATGGATTTCCTTTTTGTTCTGTTAGAGGACAACACACAGAGGTCAGGTCTGTGGTCATTATCATTAGTGATTTGTTCCAATAAAACAGTTTAACAATCTGTTCATCTTTTAACTAGTATGCTTGAAAAAAAAAAATTTTGTTTGGTTTATTAATGCATTAGTATAAAGTGCTATGGCTTAACTTCTAAGGCTTTGTGCCAACAATGGCATCAATCTGGCCTTTCCGTGTGTCATTACTTTTATGATCAACATGTAACCCCCAGATAACCCTCGAAAAAGAAAATGCTATCTGCTCTCTGAGGACGCTAGGCTGATTAATCAAGCGCTTTGCACAGAAAGGAACTGGCTAACCATGTGTAAGATTAAGCTTGGTGTGTCGATGAAGGTTACCCAGTTGCTAATTTTCTACCCCAATGCTGTCGAGGGGTCGCCACAGTGGCTGGATCTGCATTAGGTGGGAATTGAACCTTAACCTTCCACATGGCAAGTAAGAAACCTACCACTGAGCCAACAACACCCTCAAGGATAGATTTTATAAAGTAGCCAGGACCTGAGCTACACTTTATGGCTAAATGTGTGTGTTTTTTTCCCCCAGTCGGAGCTCCATAAAGACATGCTTTGCCAAGTTCGGACTGGAAGAAGAAGCCAAGTGAACTGACCTCAACCCCAGTGTGAACACCTTTGGGATGAACTGGAACTGAACTGGAACGCTAACTGTACATCATGCCTTCCTTCTTGACATAAGGGGCATGACCTCACCGATGCTGTGGCTGAATGAGCACAAATCCCCACAGGCACACTCGCGATAAAATACAGTGGAAAGCCTTCACTGAAAAGTGGAACATTTTTTGTGTTAACACCGATGGTTTTGGATTTGGCACGTACAGTGCCTTGCAAAAGTATTTATACCCCTTGAACTTTATAACATTTGGCACGTTGCAACTAAAAAAAAATGTAAACATATTCTTTTGAGTTTTTATGTGACAGACCAACACAAATTGGAAAAAAAAATGATGAATGGTTTTCAGAAAGGTGTGTCGCGCATTTGTATTCAGCCTCCTTTACTCTGATACCCCTAACAAAAACCCAGTGAAGCTGACTGCCTTCAGAAGTCTGCTAATTAGTAAATAGAGTCCACCTGTTTGTAATTTAATCTCAGTATACATACAGCGGTTCTGTGAAGCCCTCAGAGGTTTGTTAGAGAACATTAGTGACCAAACAACATCATGGTCCACATGGCGTGTTGCAAACTGCAAACTGGACTTCATATTGCTTTCTTTAAAAAATGGTTTTCTTCTCACCACTCTTCCCTAACGGCCTGATCGTTCTGTGGAGTGAACGACTAAAAGTTGTCCTGTGGACAGATTCTCCCACCTGAACTCGGATCTGGGCAGCTCCTCCAGAGTTACCATGGGCATCTGATTAATGCTCTCCTTGCCCGGGCTGTCGGTTAAGGTGGACGCCCCATGTCTTGGTACAGTATATTTGCAATTGTCTGTCCCATACTCCTTGCATTTTCGGATGATGGATTGAACATCGTTCCATGAGATTTTCAAAGATTGGGATATTTTTTTTAGCTCCTAATCTTGCTTTAAACTTCTCCCCAACTTTATCCCTGATCTGTCTGGTGTGTTCCTTGGGCTTCATGACGCTGTTTGTTCACTAATGTTATCTAACAAACCTCTGAGGGCTTCACAG
Source organism: Clarias buthupogon (assembly GCA_030014345.1). NCBI lineage: Eukaryota > Metazoa > Chordata > Actinopteri > Siluriformes > Clariidae > Clarias > Clarias buthupogon. The sequence continues at coordinate 19,348,871 of JAQMYK010000023.1, read as the reverse complement.
TACATGGGTATTTATACTGAGATTAAATTACACACTGGTGGACTCATGATTTATGAAGGAAGTTGGTTCCACGGGATTTTAGTTTGGGGGTGTTAGAGTAAAGACGGCTAAATACAAATGCAAGACACACATTTTCCGATTTTTATTTGTAAATGTTTTTGTTTTAACATTTATCATTTTCCTTCCACTTCACAATGATGCGCCACTTGGTGTTGGTCTATCACATAAATAACAAAAAAATAAATACATTTTGTGGTTGTAACATGAACAAAATGTGGGTTTAAAGGGTATGAATACTTTTTCATGGCATGGTATCGGTGTGAAAGAAGGGCTTGTGTTCACTGTTTTTATGCCCTATAGTGTAGTGTAGTGTAGTGTAGTGTATATGCTTCTTGTTTTCTCATTTAGATCCAGAATATTCACATTTTATCTTCTAACATGTCCATCATCGTGTGATCCCGTTTATACACGAGGAATAAAGTAAGAATAAAACACACGGTCAGAGTAACGGGAGTGTAAATGTGATCGGGTTTGAAGCGGGGCTGAGCTCGTGCCACGGAGGCGGCGGTCACGTGACCGCGCTGCCGGCACAGCAGAAGTTTGGCGCGTCAGAGCGCGCGAGGATCCCGAGCAGCGCACACGCACGAGGACGTGCTCGCGGCTTTCGCGCAACGTGTAGCCCGTCTTCTCACGTGTACCACTGCTTTAAAATAACCATAATAATAATAATAATAATTATTTAAAAAAAAATACATAGTTTATCATTTTAATCTACATATATTTTGGACGTGTGCGTCTTTGATGAGAGACTAGAAAGAAAGAAAGAAAGAAAGAAAGAAAGAGAGCATCCAAGAAAAGCACAGAAGCGAATGGATTGCATGGAGAGACGGATCTTTTCCAGAAAGGATTCTCCTGCGCTCCACTGAAAGTGAAGGAGATGCTTATGGGAACGTCTGATTCCTTATCTATAAGGTGAGTAACTTTATTTAAAAAAAAAAAAAAAACTTTTGAATTTGTGTTTTTTCTTCAACTATAACAACAAAAAACCCCATTATTTGACAGTGTGAGCTCCTGTCTCCTCTGCAGGCGGGCGGGTTGTGCTTTTCTCCGACGCGTCTTTGCGCATGATTTCTATTCGCCTGAAAATAAATATCTATCTCTGCATATCCGTCCTGCATGGTTAAATACTTAAATAGTTAATAATCAATAATCAATTAACCTTCGTACTAACACATGATGTTAAAGTCCTGGACTGATCCAGACTCTTTAACTATTTTTTTGCGCAAAATCTGCAGCGTTGAATAAAGACAAGTGGACTTACGTAAACATTGTGTGTGTGTGTGTGTGTGTGTGGGTTAACTCGACACAACCTGATGATGTTGGATATCTTTTTTTAAAAGGACATCTCTGGCAGACGCTCCATCATGACCGATGGCGAAGGGAGAGAGCGCTTTGAATACCTGGAGAGTGGAGAGGTGAGAGTCCCGGTGTCGGTGTTGTACCGAGCGCACGGTCATGGCCAAGCTGTTGAGGATGAGGAGAAAGGCAGCACATGGGGCCGGGATGGCTCTGAAGGTTCGAATAGCTCTGGAACTCGAGGCTCGGGTGAGGAGGATGATGATGATGATGATGAGGGTGGTGATGGTGCCCCTGCGCCCGATGGTGCGTCCGAGGAGCAGGAGCAGCAGCCGTACCCTGCGCTCGCTCCCGTCGTCTTTTTCTGCATCAAACAGACCACGCGGCCGCGGAGCTGGTGCCTCCGGGTGGTTTGTAACCCATATCCTTTAGTTCTTTCCTAAAGGAAAAGGTTTTAAACTTCATGTTTTTTTTCCCCCAATGCTGAAGAATGCATGTACTTCCACTTTATTTAGGTGAAATTAATCTTATCCATAAAAATCTATTGCATACTGCCTTATTTAAAGCAGAAATTCTTTTAATGACACGTTGTCACATGATCTAATAACCTCATTATGCTCTAATGCTGAGATTCGGTATATTCTGGGATTAGAAAAGCTTTACTCAAATCCAAACCTGTAGGGATTTTTAACACTTTGGTGTTGATTTTAGCATTATGCATAAAACCCATCGTATACTGTACTTTGAAAAGCTGCCATTTACTGTATAAAGCAAGGATTCCTTTGCACACATTGTCACGTGATCTAATAACCACATTATGCTCTAATGCTGAGATTCAGTATATTCTGGGATTAGAAAAGCTTTACCCTGATCTTAACTGGTAGGGATTTTTAGCACTTTGGTGTTGATTTTCCTGTTTGTTGGTGTTGATTTTTAACATTATGCATAAAATCTATTGTATACTGTACCTGAAAAGCTGCTATTTATAAAAGCATGAATTCTTTTGCACACATTTTAATGACACATTTTAATGTCACGTGATCTAATAACCTCATTGTGTTCTAATGCTAAGATTCAATACATTCCCCGGGTTAGAAAAGCATGACCCAAATCCTAACCTGTAGTGATTTTTAACACTTTGGTGTTGTTTTTGCTATTTGTTGGTGTTGGTTTAAGCATTATGCATTAAATCTACTGTACTTGAAAAGCTGCCATTTATAAAAGCAGGGATTGTTTTGCACACATTTAAATGACACATTGTCACATGATCTAGCCTCATTATGCTCTAATGCTGAGATTCAGTACATTCTGGGATTAGAAAAGCATTACCCAAATCCCAACCTATAGTGAGCTATACTGTACATATAGGACTTGGTAACACTTGGTGCTGTTGTTAATAAAGCTTTAACTTCACTCACACAGTGTTTCTGTTACCATAAAGCTCTTAGTTTTAGGTTATAAGGAGAAGGGAGTAACTGACAGCAGTTGCCCGGTACAGTGTTGTTGGGTGTGTTGTGACAGGAAGCTTCAACAGATAAGGTCTGATGTTTTTTTCGCTCGCAATGAGATTTATTTCCCACAGATTCCCCTCTTGGCAACGTTGCAATTAAGTCGCATGCTATATAAATAGACCAGCTTAATTATCTGTAGGGAAAACAGAAAGTAAGCCACAAAAAGCATGTTTTTTCCTCCTCGTCCTTTCCTTTTTATCTATAAGTAAATATGCTTCATAATCTGCACGTAAGAATCATTGTTTTGCTAATTACTAGAGTCCTGGGATTTTCCGCTCTCTTTTCAATGTCCTGTAAACTCCACCATTTTAGATCTTTGTTTAATTTTAATTTCGCCGTTCAGATGAAAGGCATATCCGTTGCCACATGACCGACGTACAGCTGACACAACATGCTGAGTGACAGCTTCGAGCCGTACAGTTATCCGGGTGATTTACGCACTTATCTCTAATGAATTTACTGTTGCTCTCATTATCTACAGAGGGCACAGGCAACACCATGTGGAACACTAGCAGGAGCTGTAGTGCTCACAGATTCTTTTTCCTTTTTTCTTCTTCTTCCCTCCAGTAGTCTTTTGTCTTGAGTTATTTATAAGTCACTGCATACACTTGAATGCTGTTTTGGATCATTTCAATGTTCAGTGCAGTCATCATCGCTATCATCATTTAGAGCTTTGTGTGAATGCAGGAGCGATTCTTTTCTGGGAGCACACGAGAAGATGCCGCTCCGATAATGTATATTGCATGTATTGCATCATTCTACCTGGTTACATTAGGAAGAAAAATATCTATGACCATGAATTTTCAGCCTCGTTTTGAGTTAAAAAAAATAATAAAATAAAAGTCATCCAGGTCAGTTACATAGTCGAACATAATTCAGCACACAGATTTCACTCATATTCTCCATTTTCTCTGTCATGTTTGGTCTCAAATTTGGAAATGTTGGAAAGTCATGTTATCAGTGTGCCTTTTAAGCCTTAATGCATAAATAATTCAAGAGCTTTCAGAAGGAATAAACAATTTACAAGCTATTGGATTAGATATTTGTAATTATATATAATTATCATTACTCATGTGTCATTCAAATGTTAGCATCAGTCATCCATAAACTCTCCTGTTGAGACACTTTCTGTTACTGATGCTAAATAATTTGACATCTGACATGTTACATACCAGTGATAGAGTTGGAATTATCCATATGTAATATTCATGCATGTAGAAAGCATATGGTAAAAGATGCCAGTTTACCATATGTTATTAGTTTAACATCCTGATTTGTACTGTACTCTGGCTAATATGGCTTTACAGTAGAGGATCGTGTAATATTGTCTATTGATCACACACTATGTCCTCTTGTGGAGTAGACAAATATGGATTGTGCGTTCTCTCCAGAGACTGGTCTTTTGTTGAAATGCATTTGGTGTGTGTAAGTAGAGTGTGTGCTATATGTGTACAGATGGTGGTTATGTGTTGTGTGTACGGGCGGTGTTTTGGTGCAAGCTCCGTGACCCTGTGGAGACTTCCTCTTGGCCCACAATGACAGCATTCTGCTAGTTGAGTACAGGCATGCTGCCTGGGCTGTGTCAAGTCATTTTGTACCTGCTTTGCTATTTATAAAGGAATCGTCTGAAATACGTGAAAGTATTCGATTGGTTGTACTTTTTTCCCCCACGTGCGTGAATTTAACCGGAGGCTATTCATTTTAAAGAATTGCAACATGCAATTGGATTAGAAACAGCGCGAAAGTATCACTCTTCTGTTTTCCTCTCTAGCAATGATGTCATCCCGCTGGCACAGACCTAGCTTTACTCAACAGTAGGATGCACCTTCACTGCTGTTTGCTGTACGTTCCGGTCATTACACAGATCTAGTGCATGTGTTTGGAGAATACTAGAGCGAATAGGCAGTGGCAGAAATCTGGTATTGTGTTCTGGGTCATGGGCCGTGCATGGCCACGGAGACAAAGAGTGTGCTCTGGCAGAGTGCGGCGAGCCGCCATGAGCGAGCAGTCTGTGAAATCTCAGCAGGCGTGCACTTCTAAGCGCTCGCACAGGGCACACCACAGAGGAACAAATGTGCACTGGTCGCAGGGTTTTTAAGAATCTGGACAAACCATACCGCGTCAGGATCGGGTTTGTTCGTTTTTTTTAAATGGTAGAAATCACGTAGTTTTGTTTGTAATTAACCGCCTTGGGGTAGTTCAGTCGAGCAATTTAACGGTCGTAGCCTTTTGCAAAGACAAAACCAATAATTAAGGGATTTTTGTGCAAAAACACAAAACTAACAAGGTCTGTACAAATATCCAGTATCTCTCCTACAGCTCTCTTGATGGCATTTTAATGACTTCAGATGTGAGGGTGTGATAGCAGCATCGATGCCACTCACAGAGGCTTCAAAGGACAGTCTGTATACATGAGAGGACATGAAGATTTTAATATGAAGTGCAAATGTCGTAAACAGAATTACACCACGGGTCAGTCTGCGGATGTGAATCTTTATATAATTCTCAAAAAAGATTAGTCTGGGTGTGTTAAAATGACATCTATTTGATTTTTATTTGTTATTCCGATCTGTAGTAAGTGACGGATTGGATTTCATAAGGTGCCATGTTCAAGGAAGAGATCTGAACTTCCACGCACAGATCTCTTACATAACGACTAGATTAAATGCTACAGTAGGTGGCAGTCTGATCGCCATAGAGAACCCTGCATGGCTTTTTGGGACACAAAATCATCAACCACTTCAGACCTTTCTGCACTCAGCCCCTAGAAGGACATGGCAGGAGAGAGAGGGAAAAAAAAGTACGGAAACAAATTCTCCTTTTAAAAAATGTGTTGGCGATTTCACAAACACCCGAGTGACTCATACTGTACACTTCCGAATCATTGTTCACATGCTAGATAAGTGGTTACTCTTGCAAAATGAATCCTCATCATTAACAACAGTTTAAAAAAAAATTATAAATAACTTAAAATGATGCATGTTTTTAACTGACAGTGACACTGAGACGTTGTAATTAATAAATATTTATGGCAAGTCATTAACTAAATTGTGCTAAAACACACTACAATTAAGTCCCGCCTTTGTGCTCCAGGACTGGCTCACTATATAGACAAGAGTATTTGCCCAAACCTGTTAATTATTGAATTCAGGTGTTTCAATCAGTCAGTCATTTTTGTATTTTGCATCAATCAGTTAATGCTTCAGCATAACAGTGACATCTTGGACAATGCTTCGCTTCTATGCAACTTTGTAGCAATAGTTTGTTGAAGGCCCTTTTCTATTCCAACATGACTCCGCCCCAGTGCACAAAACAAGGACTAGAAAGACATGGTTTGAACCCTGACCTCAACCCCATCGAGCACCTTTGGGATGAACTGGAACAGAGATTTTGAGCCAGGCCTTCACGTTCAACATCAGTGTCTGACCTCATAAAAGCTCTACAGAATGAATTTCCCCAGAAACACTCCAAAATCTTGTACACGGCCTTTCAAAAAAGACTGGAAGCTGTTAAAGCTGTAAAACCGACTGGAGGTCTGATATGGAGATATTGAAGTACTTGGATACAATATCATTGCAGGTTTGGCCAAATACTTTTGTCTATATGTTGTACCAATAATACAGGTATATCGCAGCAATATAATCATGAAACCATAACCAATCAACCAACCAATCACAGATTAGAGCAAATTCTTGCAACCAATCATAATACAGAATGTTGGATTTGTCAGATAGGAAGAATAGACAGTTGTATTTTTTTTTATTTATTTACAAAGAACAAAGACAATCTCTAAGAACACTCAGTTTATAAATGTAAATTTTGGAAATTGTCTAGCAGTGACGTTTCCCCCACTGACCCAGATAAACTCAGCCATATCGCCAAATAAATAAATAAATAAATCTGTCCCTTTTGATTTTTTTTAAGCTTCCATGTCTTTTTTTTCTTATCCCTTTTTTTTTCTTTTTCTTTTCCCATGTCCCTTCAGAAATTCTGAAAGTCTTGGTGTTTCAGTTTAGTCTGGTAATTTTAAACAATTATAACCCCTAACTGGTTTGCTGAGAAAGAATTTAAAATATTTCATTTCGAGACACGCTCTCCTGTTCGCTTGTGTTCTCATAGATCTGTTACAACCAGAGCTTCTGTACAGCCATACAGTACCTCTACACACTCTCCAAACTGTTTTTTTTTACCATTTTCTGGTCAGGGGTGACATATTTCCCATACGCCGTGACCTCCATGTGACTGTGGGTCTCAGGGGATATTGATTCGGTAGCGTAATCTGCGGTGAAATAGACCGCGGCGAAACAGATTTATTCTCACCTGACGCTTATAAACAAGTGACGCCGAAGCAAAGCTAAGTGGCCATTGATTTTCCTTTTTTTTTTTTTACAAGGACAAAACCTTCCAGTGAACCTCAAATCCAGCTGGCCCCGTGAGCCCTGTGGGGCGTGAGTAGAAAGGATGGCATTTGTGCTGCAAGCAGGAGGTCACAATACGACTCCCTAAGGGGAAGAGGGCCAGAAGGAATAGGAGGAGATGTTGACTTATCGTGAGATCAGACTAACAGGGATCTAAACGACATTTCGCTGCACGATTCCTTTACCCAATGTACCCTATAGTGATGATGAAGCTGGCTTCTTTAAAGCAGTGGCGTCCTTCGTACATGGCGAGAGAGAGAGAATTCAAGCACACTTTGGAGAATTTGTTGAAAGAGAGATTTCTTTTTGGTTTTGCTTGAAAATTGACAAATTCTCCTGGTTTGTCTAGACTTGTAACCCAATAAAGAGCTTCATGTTTCTATGTGTCTGAGACGCAAAGCTGACATGCCAGTCATGCTACAAGCTCAAACAGATGATGGGGGTCGTGTTTCTGAAATGCCTTGTCACCGTGTTGATTCAGCTGTTGTCTCGCATGTGTTCGGTCGGATGATGTGCAGATGCCTGCTTTACTGTTTACTGCTGATGATTACTTTTCCAGTGTGACATCATCTGAGATTCCTGCTGTTTTATTCCTAAGTCTAAAGTAAAGAAAGGATATTAACTGTAGTCTTTTTTCTTTTTTTTTTCTTTTTTTTTAAAACATGGCAGCAGGAAGTGGATTGTTAAAGGAGGCTGTATCGGTACCGGGCTCAAACTACTGTAGCAAAAAAAAAAAAAAGTAAAAAATGGTGGCTAGGATATCAGATATCTGTAACAAATGGGGGTTGGAATTAGAATTAAAAACTAAGTCTATTTTTGTCAGATGATTTTAGGCACAGTAGTGGTTAGCACTGTGGCTTCACACCTCCAGGGTCGAGGGTTCGATTCCCGCCCTCGGGTCTGTGTGCAGAGAGGTTGCATGTTTCATCCCCATGCTTGGTGCTTGGTTTCTTCAGGGTCCTCCAGTTTCCTCCATCAGTACAAAGACATGCAGATTAGGTTAATTAATTAGTGTTGCCAGATTGTGTGTAAGTGAATGTGTTTGTGTGATTGTCCCCTTGGGTGCCCTGGGATAGGCTCCAAGCTCCCTGTGACCTTGTATAGTGGTATAGAGAGTGACTTAGAAATGATTTTTTTTATACTTTGTTATTATATTTATTATAATTATACTGTAAGTTGTTTTTGTGGGTTTTAGATTTGAACTGTGTAGTGCTTTGTTTGAAAAGACTAATTTATTAAATAGGTGTTGGTATCAACTGATACTCAAGGTTTCATATCAGTATCTGAAAAGTACATGTACTGTAGCATCGTGCTGTCTGTAGTAAATAGTATTCACTTTTTTCTTTTGTTAGAATTGATTTTTGTGGTGGTTCAGTCTCCTCGCGCCTTTACAGTTGAGGCTTCAACTCGCACGTCAGATGTGTGTGCATGGAGTTTGCATGTTCTCCCTGTGCTTGTTGGGTTTCCTCTGGGTTCTCCGGTCTCCTCCCTTTCATTGTGATACTAAATTAAATGTTTGGCTCAAGCCCAGGTCAGAGCATCTTTACGTAGTTCCAGTAGTTACAAAATGTTCCTGAATTGACACTGAACTGGTTGATCAGCACCAATTTTATTCTTTATGCTGCTTTTAAAGATTTTTTTCTTCCCTGATAAAAGAGAGCGTCTCCTGTCAGGCGTATACGCAGACTTTCAGACTCAAGGTTCCAGACTCATCTTGAATCAGGCTGGGGGATAAATTTTTAATTATGTTTTTTTTCTCCTTCTGGCATCAAAAGAAAAGTGGAACCCTGCACTCCGTTACAAGTTCATGATGTGGGCCGTATGCATTAGGAGAAAAAAAATATATTACAGTGTACAGAAGATTTGAGACAAAAGTTAAATTCAATGTTTAAACGACATTCTTAATTTTTTAAAGTAATGACAATCAAGATAATGAATAATTCTATTCAGTGAAATTGCTATACAATAATGAATATTTAATATAAAGTCCTTTATTCTTCAAAACCTGCTGGATCCGGCTGGGCATAGAGACAAAAAGACGCCTGCAGTAATCTGGTGTCACTCGCTCCATCCATGCATGCTTGATCACTTCCTGAAGATCTTGTACAGGAATTTATACAGAAAATTATAGATAAAAGATAAATATCTGTAAAGATAAACATATATATGTACAGAAATGTGCTGCAGAAGAATCCAATCCCCTTTAGAATTCACTAGTTTTGGGCATTTTTGTGCCACAGAGGTGAACACCGTCTTCAGAAGGTAAAACATCCTGCCACATTTTTGTTCCATCTGTTAACCAAACCAACTTATTCTAATTATCACTCTAGCAACTCTTCAGCCAGAACTAATTAGAGACATCGCCTGCTTTCTGCACAGGGAGAACTATAATTACGCAATATCACATGAGAGGGAGTGCTGATATTCAGTACAACAGCATGACCTTGAGTGTAATATTGCTTTTATACAGTTCCACAAACACCATTTATTATCAACAGATTATGATTAGATTTTTTCATTTAACCAGTCGATTTTGCTCCGCCCACACAATTAGTGAGCGACAGTTAGTGTAATTAACAGGGGCGAGGTAGAAGATGAGGTGAGGAGAATAAACCATGGAGGTGGTGGACAGTCCTAAGAAACTGGCTGGTGTAATTAACAATTGTTAGGATACCTGAGCCCCGGATTGATACATATACTGTATAGTAGTTAAACGTCCCTGTGCTGTTAAGCTCTACTAGCATTCGTCCCCGTCGTCGTTGTTAAAAGTTAGGTTTAAAAAATCAGCTAATCAGCATCTGACACAAAACTGCTCATAACTTCCCTTTTTACTCAACATTTTAATCTAATTTGTGGCACAAGGTTCAGCTTTCATAGTGTACGCCCCATTTTTTGGAGTATGATGAATTGTGCTGTTGTGTGTGTGTGTGTTTGTGTATTGAGCATTGTGTATTGAGGATTCTGTATCTTCCGCATACTCTGTGTCTACACGGTAAACTATTGTGTTTATTGACTCTGTTGAGTGACTCATACAGGTATAGCCACGCCCAGAGGTGGAAAGAGTAATAAAATTTTGTACTCAAGTACAAGTACTGTTACTTCAGTGAAATTTTACTTAAGTAC
>JAQMYK010000023.1:19319475-19329508 GCA_030014345.1 Clarias buthupogon | reverse complement strand
GAGCCGTGATTAATGTGGAAGCACTAAGTACCTCTCATCCCTCCCCTCTGAGAGAGCTCGGCCAATCAGCTCTCTCTCTAGGCCTCCGGCTGTGAGAGGTTACAGCATCACCCGGGTACCGAACCTGCGATCTCCGGATGATAGGGCAAGCACTTTACCACCGCGCCACTCGAAGGCTGAGAGTAAAGCCGTGACGCTGAAATGATAGTGCCGTGGTATTAGCTCAGCAGGAACTGTGAGAGCTGTAATATCGTTCCAAACATGTTGGAAAGACATTCAGCGTTAGGATTGTGTTTGTTTTGGAAATTTAGAATGATGAAATTACTTTGAGATAACGTTGAATGAAAGACCCAATCACGATGTTGCAACCCCAGTTGGATCCTTTATTTGGAGTATTTATTCCAAGTAACACACATTCGCCATTGGTTTCTGACAAGGGTTTAGATTTCTGATCAGAGACACAACAGCTTCCTTTAAAAAGCCATGTTAGCCGTGTCATGCCTCTCTTAGCGTTGGAAAGTTACTAATATGTTTGATTTTCTTAAATATATGGACATTTTTTACCATGAGGTGCATCTTTGCTCCCAAATGATTCTACTTTAAGTGTTCAAACTGCCTGACATCCAGTTTTACAGAACATGTCTCAGACATTCAACTCTTTCTTACCCGTTTGTTTGTTTTCCAGTCCAATATTACAAATTAAGATTTTTGTTTGTCACAGACTCAACCATACACGGTACGATATGCAGTGAAATGCTTACATGGCTGTGTGTAACCTTGGAAAGAAAAAAGAGAAATAGGGAGGCAAAATGCTAATAGGAAAGAATAAGATTACAATTGTTACAATAAAACAAAATGAAATGCAATAAAGTATAAAGTAGAAATATGTAAAATAAATAAAAATGTAAGAATGTAAAAAGTAAGAACTGTATAAATAAACCGTATAAAGTTTGAGATGGTCATGGAGTGTGAATGGACTTGTCCATCTTTAAAGTGCAGTAGTGCAATAGCAGTCGTCTTTTATACGTAAACATAACCAGAAATGTGCAACATACAACATGCATATGTTTTGTGTTCTTCAGTCCAATGTGCAAATTATTAAAGTGGTTGGTTTTGGTGTTCCTCATTTGTGCTGCTCATTATTATGAAAATGCATTTACACTGATCAGTATAACATAACATTATAACACAGACCATTATACCAAGTATTGTGTATTTTGCCCCTTATGCCACTGGGGAAGCTCTGACCCCTCTGGACATGACCATACAAGACTGCTTGGAGTGTGTTGTGGTGTCTGGCATCAGGATGTTGGCGGTGGATGCCTCGAACAGATCAGACATGTTTACATGTTAGTCTGGTGCACTCCATGGGTGTTTGATCGGATTGTAATCCAGGGAGTTTGGAGACCCGGTTGAGCCTTGGGTGCCCATGATCCTGTCACCAGTTTACTATTACTGTAGATAATTAATAATTCAGTGTTAATGTTAATGTGTCGTGTTAATGTTATGGCTGATCAGTGTAGTGTTGCTTCACCATGTTTCCTAGTGGTCCAGTGCCAAGACGTTTGAACCCTGCTCAGGGTTGATCTGGTGGTTGGATCACACTGGCTTGAAAATTGTTTTTAAAATTGTTTTTCTAACACTGTGTTAGAGGCATTCATTCAACATCATCATGTGGTCCTCATTGTTCCAATGTCATTTCTTTAAAATGAAAAAGTGTTAAATATTTGCTGGATCACTGCTTAATAATCTAACACCTAAAAAATATCAAGCCAGTTATCCAGTGGTCCAGTGGTCAGAAACTGACCATTAATAATGAGCCAGAGATCCAATAGCACAAAACGGTGCACAAGAAAAGATGAGCTCGGGATACTGTACTGGGAATTAAGGGGGAAAAAGTATGTAATAAAATTGCTTGTTAGCTCCATCCTTTTTAATCATTTTGCATTGTAAGGAACTGTTCTTAGAGCGTAAGTTTATATTGTATGTACACAATGATATGTTTATTATTTTAGTTTTAGAAATAGGATACATATTTTTATTTGATTGCAGATGTGTTAGATACAGTACTGTAGATAGATAGATAGATAGATAGATAGATAATTTATTGATCCAGAAGGAAATTTCCAACATCCAGGAGAGTAACATAATATACAATCAATATGTAGCAGCAATTACAGATTATCAAGCATGTAGTTTAGTAAAAAAAAAGAAAAAGAAAAAAAAAACATGTAAGACGATCATACTACAACAGAAATTACTAAGGTAAAAAAAAAAAGAGTATTTCATATATTATTCTGCAAAAGAGTATTTAATATTTTTTATCTTTTTTCCCCTTTCTTTTATCTTACAATTTCTGTTGCAGTATGATCGTCTTCCATGTTTGTTTCTTTTAAGAGAATTAAATGAATATGTGCAAATATCGCTGATTGAGGATGAATATTAGTTGATAGATAAAGGCGTGTTCGAGATGCGTGTTGTGCATCTGATAGTTGTAAAGTCAGTACACTATCCGAGTACAGTAGTGGTTACAAAGAACAAATTGTGTTACCTGGAGTTGGTGCAGCATTCTGGGGTGATTTAAAAATCTAAAAATAAACAAAAAAAAATCTGAAAATCTTCCAGTCTTGTTTCCATGATTGTTTTTGGCTTTCTTGTGACCCGCTGCGGTTTGAAAGCATCATGTTTCAGAGGTAAGGTGTCCAGGGATACAGATTTTCAATCCTGTTTAAAAATGAGCTACAATTAATTTCATTTTTCTAATTAATTGATTATTGCTATTAGGTGTGTCTCAGATTCATGCATTGCTATGCAGAAATGTAGTGAAGTAGAAAGTACAGATATTTGTTGGAGGATGTAGTGGAGTAAAAGTTAAAAAGGTATCCAGTAATAAACTATTCAAGTAAACTACGTACAGATATGTGAAATATGTACTTAAGTAGAGTAACAAAGTAAATGCACTTAGTTACCCTTCGCCTCTGATCCTGGTACATTATTACCACAATTATGAACCCCGACACCACTGCCACTGTCTGTACACTTACCGCTCTGTTTCATACTCAGCCTGTGAGAAGTGTTTATTTCACTCATTTGTAGTCTGAGAAGATCATGATGGCTCAGTGCTGGTTGGCCTCCAGGGTTAGGGGTTTGAATCTCACCACTAGTCTGTGTGTGGAGTTTGCATGTTCTCCCTGAGCTTGGTGGGTTTGTTGAGATGTGTTGTTGTGTTTCCCAAAATGTATGATTGGGTGTGAGAGTATGTATGAGCCTGTGCCTTGCAATAGGTTGGGATCCCATCCAGGGTGTCCCTCTGAGCTCCATGGGATAGGTTCCATGTCCTTGTGACCCTACACAGGATAAGGGCTACAGTAAATGATACAGTGTAAGCATCTCATATATTTTTACATCTTCTAAAAAATATTTGTAATTAAAAATCATGTTTTTGGTCTGTCTTTGTGGTAAATCATTTAAAGCTAATCTGCTTTGTTACCTGAGGTCTGATTACTTCCTGTATTGTCCAATTTTACACTTGTATTTCACAGTTTTTCCAGTTTCGCACATTTTTTCAGTACAAAGGTTTTTTTTTTTTTTTTTTTTTTTTTAAATCTTGGCAGTATACTTGCAGCATTTGCTATAATTCAAACCAGCACATTGGTTTTATACTAATGACTGCCAGAAGCCCAATCGTGTTTAAGTAGTCTAAGGCTGATGTAGAATTTGCAATAGCTGGTAACGGCGTAATTATATGGAACATGTTACAACCGATTTACTAAAGTCCCAGATAACAAGTACTCATTTGCATGTGCAATCAGATTAATTGCATGCAGAGATGGTGGACGTGATATGGATGATTTACGAGAAGGACTGAATGAAGGACATCACGTGAAACGCAGGAATAGAAAGCAATATGCAAATGAGTGTTTGTTTTTTTTATTTATTCATGTGCTATTTGTTTTCAGTGCCCACTGCGCCCGAAGAGCTCGAAGAGAATCAGAGATGAGTGAAACGCCGATCACAGACATTGAGACGTGTCCAAAAACTTTCTAATTCCACATGAGTGTGCGGAGTGTGGAGAGATCAGATTGGATTATGTTCGGCTTTAAAAAAGAAACGCTGTCAGCATCAGAGGTGTAAATGTGTAGCAATGATATGTAAACAACTTTACAGCTAAGGAATAGCATAAAATTGGATTGTTTTGAGACCCTGAACATGCAAAATTGTGAATTTAAATTAGGACATTATGAAGAGCATTTTAGAACCTCACACCTCCAGGGTCGAGGGTTCGATTTACGCCTCGGGGTCTGTGTACATGGCGTTAGGCTAATTAGGCTAACTGAAATTTCTAAATTGCCCGTTGTGTGTGACTGTGTGCTTGTGTACGCTGTAATGGATTGGCACCCCGTCCAGTGTGTACCCCGCCTCGTGCCCATGGGATAGGCTCCAGGCCCACCGCGACCCTGCGTACAGGATAAAGTGGTATAGAAATAATGTTCCTCTAGCAGCTAATAATTCAATTCAATTTTATTTGTATAGCGCTTTTAGCAATTGTCATTGCCTCAAAGCAGCTTTACACAAGATCCTAAAAGAAGACATAAAGATGCAGGAAGCCACATGTGTATACCCCTCTGTCTTTAGCTTTGATCCTGGCACGCAACGTGGCGACCAATTTATGTGTGAATATGATTCCTCGTGCTCCCAGAACCACTATTTAGAAGACGAAAACCCTCCATAGATGTGATAACCTGGTGATTCAGTACATTCAGGTCAGCTGACTTCATTTTATTGCCCCATAATGTTACTGAGTCTCGACCTGAGTAACTGATCAACTCCAGATCATAACACTGTCTCCAGAGGACTTGTACAGTGGACACTATACATGATGGAGCATCGCTTCATGTCCTTCCCTTCTTACCCTGACACGCCCATCACTCAGTTTGGACTCATCAGGTCACATGATCCAGTCTTTATACGATATTTCCTGAGTCTCATTAACAAGTGGTTTGCTTATGACCACACATTAAACTGTTTAGTCCTGATCCTGTTAGTTCTCGTTAAATCATGCATGTGGAAGTACTTTTCCTTTTCCTATTAAACATAACTCTGGTTTCTACCGTCAATCTTTTTACCATGAATCTTTCCTAAGTGTTTAAGTGATTGCATTTATTCAATTCAATTCAATTCAATTCAATTTTATTTGTATAGCGCTTTTAACAATTGTCATTGTCGCAAAGCAGCTTCATACAATCAAAAGAATTATTTAAGTCTGTATGGAATGTGAATGTGTATGAATCAAAATGATATAATATAATTTATGATATTTTTCTGACCACATTTCTTCTACAGAGTCGTTCAGCGCAGGCTTTGCAGGTTTTAATAATGTATTATTAGTTCTTATACTCAATTCCAGTAATTTTAAATCTCCTTAAGTGTTTTTAGTACTGAAGTGGTGATTTTTTCTTTTTTTTTTTTTTTCCGGCTGGGCCGTGTATATTATATTTGCTATCTATAATAATATTTGCAGTGTTTACGCAGGTTGACACGGACGCTATTCAAGATGTTAGGATGCTCTTCCAGCCGTTATGTTTTATACCATGTGCGCAATCCTACACGATTCTATCTCTATATCAACGGTGTACTACTTCATCAGATCTATCAGATTTGTCTCGCAGGCTCTGTTGATGACAGGGTGTGTATTTCACATAAATTGGACCCCGAGTGTATGCCGTCTGAGTTGGCTCTATTCAAACAGCTCTAAGCTTATATTGCCGTCTACAAAGCTTGTAACCAAGGCAACAGTTGGCTGGAAAAAAAAAAAAAGCCAGTGCTAGATCAGTCATGCCAACTCAGATGCAATCACAGAAGATCCGCGTCTGGCTTTGATATCTAGAAGGGCCTTGTCTGTGTTTGTGTGGAGTCAGGGATAGTGTATGAAGCATACTCTTGGAGCTTGTAGAAGCTCATCATGGTGGAGAGCAGGTTTAGGACTGAGGGAGCATGCCAGGAATGACCAGATTGCTCAGCAGCCTGTGGATGAGTAGGCAAAGAACTCAGACCGCCTCCATTATATTTGTTGTATTGTGGAGACTGAGCCCAACTAATGTGGCGGGTCTTAATAACATGCATGTGAAACACTCTTGCTTCAGCCCATATTTGGGCGACATCTCTTGACTTTGCACCGTTGCTTGGACAACATGAAACAAGCCAATCATGATCTATAAAACATGACATATAAGAGGATGTTTTATGAGATTAAAAACAGTTCAGCACTTATTAAACATCCTCAAAACCTATGCCTTTAAAAAAAAAAAAAAAAAAATTTAATTCTGGCTTGTAACACATCAGCGCGCCAAGCCTCGGGGAATCCTGCTGCCACCCATCACGACGAGTTTGTGTGTTTGATTTGGCGTAATCCACCTCATGATGGGGTAAAAGAACGTAGCTGTATGAGAAACGATCGACCTACCGCTGTGCCGCTACAAACCACGACACAAACACAATCATGTAAAAGTTTTCCCCAGCCCTGGGTTTAGCATATTTATAATCAACACCAGCATAATATATTACTTTAATTGTGCTTACTAACACTATGAGCTCAGGCCTCTGCATTATTCCATGCGATGTGATTAAGTAAAGCCTGCAGCACTCCGCGTGAGCCGTGGTCTGTTTGCTGTTTCTACATTAGACATTTATGGATGCAGAAAAAAAAGCGTATGGCTTAAAGGAAGGCGCAGTCAAGGGCAGACAAGCGAAAACAATTGCTCCTGTTGTAAGTTGTTAAGTAATGGATCCGACTGTGCTGTGCGACAAATTTGTGAGGCTTTTGTTGTATTTCTCAAGGGGGTTCGAAGGTTTACTCTGCCATCATAGGTCTGAGAGGGAAAAAAGAAAGAAAGACGGAGTGCACAGAGTTCGAAATGTAATTACTGATGTCAAATGACATGCGTTGTAACGTTCTTGGTTGCTGCATCATTACACTGAAATGATTACGTATCAGCATGGTGGTAACAAGAAGCGTGTAGTGATGTGCCGGGAAATGGCAGGGACGCTTATTAGATTTTTTTTGTGTGTGTGTGTGTGAGGGTTTCAAGGAAACAGCGAGTAATCATATTAATAACAATCTACACGAGACAAATCTGACACGGCTGACCTTTTCCTGATGTTTTTGCCTTAGAGCATGCTCGAAGGTTGCAAACTTAATTGAGACGTGAAATTATGGCATTAGCCTAGAAAAAACGGACGAAGACGTGATGTGAACTTTAGCTTTGGAGGCTCAGTAGTAAGCGTTCTTCTGAATCGCGGCGCTCTACTCACGACACACAGCACCGTAGCACCTCTAATAAGCACATGGGTAATGTCTCGCTCCAGCCAGAAATGGCAGATATGTGCGATATGGCCTCCTGCCTCTTTGGTCAGCGTGTTGTTGGAACCGCGACAGCTTAGCGAGGGTGAGGCGCATACGTATACATGTGAAAGCGGCAAGCCCAGTGTGTTGTGCTCTGTACTCGAACAGCGGGATGGAAACTCGGGCCAGTTCCTCGGCAGGTGAGCGGCTCTGAGTCACCGGTGCTGTCCAAGGTGCTGCAGAGTGTGGAGGTGGACTCTGGCACTACCGCTTGGGCCACACACCCGTAATTAGTTTGAAAAGCACATGACTGAACTTACTATTAGGTCTGGTGTTTTTTTTTTAGAATCCGTGACAACCGCGAAAGCTTGCTGATTCTCATTCACCTCTATTTAATCACTATTTTTAGTGTGGCGAGTGCACTCTACTGACTGATGAACTACATCGTTGTTATTACCGTACGTGCTTAATAGCAGCGCTGATCCGCAAAAGGATATGGATGGAGTAGAAAACGCTGTATAATCTTGCTTTATATCAAAGGGAATTAGAAGTTCTAAGCGAAAAAAGCTAGAAAAGATACAAAAGAAGCGTCTTTGAAGCACCTGTTTTCCCTCTCCCTCTCTTGCTGCGTCTCTTTCGTTCTTTATGGGTTTGAGTGTTTATATAAGAAAGAGAGAGAGAGAAACGCTAGTGAGAAAGGTCCTGTTCATACAAATCCACATCACTCATTAAGACAGTCTGTGAAAGCCGCTGTGATATGAAGTGGACCTTGAGCGCTGTCGATAATAATATCTGCAGAACAGACCTGTCAGTCTGAATACAGGGCGACGTCTGTCTCCGCGTTCAGCTGCAGGGATCTGACACTCTTGTTTGCCTGGCTTCCATCCCCCACTGACATGTGACAGTTCAGAGTGAAAAAAAACAACAAAAACACACACACAATGCACATACACACATTTACATATACAGAAGATGCATGCAAGGACACATCCACACACACACACACACACCGAAGCCTTTGTGAGTGTCGATCTGTTGTCTGAGACGAATTGAATGTCAGACGTGGAGATATAAATTGGGACAAATGAATCATGAGTATGATTATGATTATGATTATGTTCTGCACTGAATTCATAAAAACTCATGTTTTTAGCCCACGTGGCCTGATCCTTCCTAGTTTAATATTTAATGTATGGATAGTTACTTTATCACTTTGAAAATGTGTCCTTTGTTAATACTGCACATAGTGATGCAGAGAACACAAATAGAAGTAGACCAGCCTCACTTAGGTCGATATTTTGGTGTTAAAAAAACTTGATAGCATTCAGCGAATATGCAGCAAAACCATCATGATCCAGACTGTGTCTTTTAATTGAACAACATTTTCTGCTAAATGATGCAAAACTGAGGGTCATGCGAATGCAAATGGATGTGTTTTGCAGCTGCGATGTGATTTATGACGCTTGAATGACCATCGTGTAAGCAATAGAGTTGGGGGGGGGAAATCAATTCAGTGGTGCATCAAGATTCTTTTGTGTGGCAATTTATGTAACGCCACAACATGACTCCAGAATAGATTTTTTTTAAAATTATTATTTTAAAATCAAAATTTATATATGTTTGCATTTGTGTTGGGAAAACATCGCTGTTCCTCTGTAATCCTACAGGTGGCGTGCTGTAAATGACTCACACATTGGCAGGCAGCGCAGCATCCCGTGTGGAAGGAGCGAATTACTGTATTCGCTATGTTTGTTTGGAATTCTAACAAAATCTAATAATATTTATAATAATAAAAATAATAAATAGAGTTGCAAGCAACAATTAAAGGGCCCAAGCACCTGCACCATCGCCAGCTAGGCACACCAGACAACTTTTATGTTTTTTTTGAGCATGTTAAGACCTCCAAAAAGCCCTGGATGCTGGAAAGAAAATCATTACACTATGATGTCACTATAATGTGATGTCATTATGATATTGAGCTTCTTAAGGTTACCATTAAGACATGATATTTTATATAACTACAGTATTATATGTAACTAAGGAAGTCATTAACCACTTTTTTGCCATAAGTTTAAGGCCTCACCCCTCCTTACGTATAAAAACAATTGGGCCATTCATACACTATGATGTAATAGGTGTGATGTCATAGTGCTTGGACCCTAATTAATTGTCGTATTTATAAAATCGTGATACTTTCAGCACAGAATCGCAATTTAAATCAAATATATCCTGGCGATCCCCATCTCTAGTAAGCAAATGCTAGTCAAAGACAGGAATTAAATTGCAGAAACCACTAGGGGACAAAAAATAACGTTTATGAATTTATTATAAGTATATACTGTAAGTAAAACAACTGTTGTGATACTGGTTTTAAATTCGATATGCACTGCATATTTGCACTTTTGAACTCAAAGTTTAACATTCTTTCATTCATTTATCTTCACTTATTATTTTAACCTTGTAAGGGGGGGATTTTGCGTATATCCTGTGAACGCCATTTTTTTACATTTACGTAAACCTGATATACCACATCACACATATTGTACATTTTTCAGGACATCTCTGGATCCTATAAACTCCTTACGAGATTATATGAGGTTATAGAGAATGAATAGCCCAAACACAAACACACACACACACACACACACACACACACACACACACACACACACACACACACACACACACACA